>APFE030442345.1:110557-226611 GCA_000404065.3 Pinus taeda | reverse complement strand
TTTTATCTCTAATATGAGATTAGAAATTTTTAATAGGAGAGGAGCAGTTACCTGATTACTTGAGATGTACTGTTGGTCCTAATCCCTTTGATTAAAGGAAGTCGACTTCCACTAATTTCGATATCGTTGTCTCTGTTGAGATTCTATGGATGTTTTATAATTTCAAAAGCCTCCATGATCTTCCGTCTATGATATTTTTCTTCTCTTGCAATAATTGAGGCGCTCTCCAAACAAACTTGGTGTTTTGTTTTTGAGGAATGTTCCACAAGGGCCAACATATGAGACCTTCCATTTTTAATATCTACTCCATGTTCCTTATTCTTTTCTGTACAGAGCGCCCTGTTTCACCAATGTAACTTTTTCCACAAGAATAATCAATTTTGTAAACTCCTTTGAGTTGATGTCTATCAATATCATCCTTGACAGGCCTCATACATTGTTTAATTGTTCCAGGTGCTAAGAACTAAGTGAGTATGTCTTTCTTTTTCAAGATTTTGGTCATCTTATCTGTCACCCCTTGAATATATGGTAGAAAAACTCTACC
Organism: Pinus taeda; assembly: GCA_000404065.3. NCBI lineage: Eukaryota > Viridiplantae > Streptophyta > Pinopsida > Pinales > Pinaceae > Pinus > Pinus taeda. Next base: position 226,067 of record APFE030442345.1, on the reverse strand, counting down.
ACCCTGAGGTAGGTTTTGGGCTTTAGGTTCTTGTGAAACACTCTCCTTTCTGCTCTTTCTATAGCTCTCCTAATATCGTTTTCTTTATATCTTATACCCTCAAATACTGCAGACAAATGTTTTTTCTCTTCTTCAAGATGTTCAGAGTTAGAAATTCGAAAGGCTCTAATGACAAGAGTGTTAAGGACACCGAGCTTTTGGGACGGGCGATGGTATGATTCAGCATGGAGGTAGCTTTCTGTGTGAGTTGATTTCCTAAAAACTCTATGTCTTAAAAGAGCCATCCTCTTTTCTGATGATAAGGACATCTAAGAAAGGGATACTATTGTCTTCCTCCACCTCCATAGTAAATTTTATTTTGGGAGAGATAGAGTTAAGGTGCATAAATAACTTATCAAGTTTTGTCCTACCATAAGTCCATTTGAGGTTAGTATCATCGATGAATCGTTTCCACCAAGTTGGTTTCAAAGGGTACGTTTCAAGGGCTTTCTTTTCAAAGTATTCCATGTATAAATTTGCCACAATTGGCGATATGGGTGATTCCATTGCCACCCCAGAAGTATGCTCATAATAACCTCCTTGAAGTGTGAAAATTGTTGATTGTAAACAAGTCTCAGCAAGTTTTGCAGTTTATGGGTTAGTAACTTCATTTATAACCTGAATAGCTTCATCTAAGGGGATCTTAGTGAATAAGAGACCACGTCAAAACTTACCAGGATATCATCCTGGTCTACCCTTTAATTTCTGATAAGCTTGACAAATTCATGGGAGTCCTTGATATAAGAATCAGTATTCCCCATGAGAGGCCTAAGGATCTTTGCAACATACTTAGCGAGCTCATAGGTTGGGGAGCCAATGGTATTAACTATTGGTCTAAGAGGAACCCCTTCCTTATGGATTTTGGACAACCAATAGATTCTTGGGAAGGTTTCACGGGAAGGAGTTAATCTCTTTTTTAATTTTTCATCAAGTTTGGAATCTAAAATTGCCTTCTTGACTTCTCTCATAATCTTAAGAATGTGGTTAGTTTTAAGCTTCTTATAACTACCACAACTAAGGTGTTTGTTCATCTTACGAATGTAGTCTTATTTACCAAGGATCACGACTTCCCCCCCACCCCCTTATCTACTTTAAGAACCACAATCTTGTCATTATTTCGAAGGGACCTAAAGGCACTTTTCTCCTCCTTGCTTAAATTACTCTCGGGAGCTTTAGCCTTTCTCATTATGAGGGCAAATTCTTGTCTTAATGCCTCCTTGTCTTCTAAGGAGAGGTTAATCATCCCATCCTCTATGCCACAAATGATACTTTCAACAGGAATGTTCCTATGAGCAACTGCAAATCCTAAACCCTTGTTGAGAACACTAATAACTTCTGGGCCTAATTCCTGAGAGGACAAATTAACTACTTTTCTTCTTGGAATTATTCCGGAGTATAAATCTGGGTTATTTGAGTTTTCTGATGTGCTCATAAGGTTCGGGGAGTTACCTAAAGAACTACTCTTGGTGAATTCACAAGTGCTACTCTGAGAAATTTTACTGGGGCCTATGATGCCTAGGATAGGGGTGTGACACTGCCCATCCTCACGACCCACCTTGCCCAAGGGGTGGCAAGCTATGTTTGTTTGTTTGTTTGTTGTTGGTTTTTTTTTTAACTATTTTTTCCCATGGGGCTTTGGATTGACGGTGAATGGGTGCATTGTTAAGGCACTCTGTGTGATAGGTCAATGGTTCAAATCCCCTATGGGTCTTACCTAACAAAAAAAATTTGTTTTAATTTTAATTTTTGTTTTATTTAATTTATTTAATTTTATAAATTCTCTGTTTTTTTATTTTTTATTTTTTTCTAATTTTATTATTATTTTTTGTTTGTTTTTAATTTAAATTATTATCCCTGTCGCAGGCTAGGGTATAACGTATTAAAAAATACGTTGACTTTTCAAATAAATTCAGTTAACCAAAAATTTGTGAATAACATATAAAGTGGACATTAGAACTTATAAATAATTTATTTTTTACAATTATGAATTTAAGTTTATTTAATTTATGATGGTGCAAAAAAATAGGGACTCTTATTTAGTAATCATTACTTCAAATTCCACAGTACAAAAATTATGGCTAAAATTTTATGGTTTCTACAATGTTAACTTTAGGTTTAAGAGTTTTCATACCAAATTTTTGGTCTTAGGTATGGCCACTGCCGTCACCACGAAGGCTACGGTGGCCGAGGCCATCCGCCAGTTGTCCCTGCAGACCTGTTCCACTGTCCTCGCACGCTTGTTTTTTCCTTCGATTGTTTTTTGGTACATTGCCTTGGGAAAAAGGTAATATGGATATGTATTTATAGAATAGTTTGGAAATGTCTACACGATAACAATGAACCGTGTGACAAATCTTTTAATTAAAGTTTAAATTTATAATTAATTATTTATATATTTTAATTTACACAGTTGAGTTTTTTGTTTAATCTTTTTCTTGCCCTTAAAGAAGAAAGTTTAGTATATATCATTTAAATAGAATTTTATAACTTAATAATTTGATAAGTTTCTATTTTAAATGATTTAAAATGGAAACATAGAATTGAATATTATTGATGTCATTGTAATTGTATGTGAAATATTAAATATAAATGTCGATATTTCATTTTAAAATTAATAATTTTTCAATTATATACTTATATAAGTTTAAAAGTGTTACAAAATGATTTTTGACTTGAAATATGTGCTAAGTATTCCACATCATCTTTAGTCACGTTGATGTTTAGTTTCATGCCTTCTCAAAATAATGAGCATTTAGGTTGAATTTAATCAATTCCAGCAGAATGACTCAATGTAGGTGATGAATGCACTTCTCCTAAACAAATTTGGTGCAAAGAGTTGGAAATCTAATGATGCAGTACCCTGAGAAGATTTCCAGATTTAATGAAGTGATTCTCCCAATATATTTTAGAGCACTTAATCGTATGACCACTTTAATGTTTTGTCCAAACACATGAATGCCAATTAATTGAGATAAATGTGCTTCTTTGTTCTTTATTGCCTCTGGCTCATTTTTTATGGTTCCTTGCGTTTCTTTGCTCTTTATTGCCTCTGGATGGTTGTTTATGGTTGTTTATGGTTCCTCTCGTTCAGGGATACGTATTGTTGGCTAAGAGAAAACCATGTTGAGAAGGAATTGGTGAGCATTCCATTCCAGGCCGAAAGAATACGGTAAGCATTAATTTTATTTATTTAGCAGCGGCCCAAAAAAATCCAGTAAGCATTCATTTTATTTAACAAAAAAAAGAGACACAAGGCCTCTTCCATTGTGAGTTGTGGGTCATTTATTTTTGGTTTTATATCCCATACTTGAATGCTACGTGAAGTGTTCTCCATTGTGGGTGAGCAAGAATCTAGTAAGCACTCATAATCCACTGTCTGCGGGTGAAGGCCAGAGAATGTGCTTCCAAAGAAGAACCACCCTCATGCAGACCTGTGCACTGTTTTATTCTTTGTTTTAAAAATTTCAAAAAAAAATTCTCTATTTGCGCCTCTGGTTTGATAATGTTAATAGTCTGGTGAAGTTTAGCTAGCTTCAAATTTTAATTTCTATATGGTGTAAAGTAGTCGTAAGGGCATGCTTTATAATATATCTGGTAATTTTAGAAGTATGGGCAAGGAACAATAAGTCCTATTTTGAGACAAAGTGGAATTGAATGCAATATTTCACCGGTAGATTTAGGGGTCTAATTATAGAAAAAACTACAAAACAAAAACAAAAAAAAATTGAGTTTGGTTATTGAGATTTTGTTTCAAAATACAAGCCCTAGGTATTTTTCACCTATACAAATACTACTACATGTGGAGGCCAAATGTGTGTCCCAGGTAATTTTGACCTGGATGATTAATACTAATATCTATGGCTTGAAAACCTAATATAAATTTTCCATTAAATTTATTTAATAACAAAACAAAGCAAAATCTTACCTCCAATGTAGATGAAAGAAGGAATTTTTTTTTTGGAACCAGCGAAGTTATTGAAGGCATTTTGTAGGATGGGCAGAGTCCCAAAGTGTGCCACCCGTAGCTCTAAATCCTTTACCTCCTGCTCTAGTCATAGCAATTGAATTCAACTTCCCACTCCTGTGTTAGACTAAAAGGGAGTAACTTTGTAAATATGGAACCCAGCTAGCATGCTTATGAGAAAAAAAAGCTTAGGAATTTCAGGTTGAGGTAGGATCGAGTTTACAGGTATTGAAAAATTTAGTAGGGGGCAAAACAATTTTAAGATGACCTATGTTTAAGTAGAGGATAAATCTCAGCTATCTAATTCTAGAACAATATTTGTAAACAAAAATCTGGCTGCAATAAGGAATAAGTAGATTGTTGTAAGAAAATTATATCTTGTGTTCTTCTGCGTGTGCTGTGAGAAAAAGACTTATAATCTATTACAAATGTTTTAACAGCAAATGCAGCTCTATGTATAATGGCTATTTGACTAACCTTTCCAATGAAAACTCAGCGAACATCTACAAGTTTATATAAAAGCCAAACAAGAAAAAGGATTTGCTATTCTTCTCCAAAAAATTAGTCATTTTTCTTAGTTCGAATCAACTCTTACCCTTTGGCCTCGTCGAGTTTTAAAGCATTGGTGCCCATGGGCAGAAGCTTGAGATTCATTGATTTATTTCACTTGCCTTAACGAGGTTTGAGTTTCAAGTGATTTAAGTGATTAAAAAACAAAAAACTTAAAACTAAAACTCGGAATTTGTTGAAAATGGAATTTTTTATGCTAGAACTTTACCTGCCTAAGAGAAATAGGGAAAGTGAGCTTCCCAGAGAGTTGGGATGTCTGGACAATCTCCTTCGTGATTTCCCTCCAACTTCTGCAAACCCCAGAAAAAGCAATCATGTATTTCCGCGCATGTTGGGAATTTCATATAATTCCATAACAAAACGAACAGAGAATAATGCTCTGTTTCTTTACATAGCGGAAACAATTTGAGAATAATGCTCTGTTTCTTTACATAGCGGAAACTAAAATTGTTTGGAAGAACAAACAACTGCTACAACAGATCTTCCTCTGCCAGAGAGATTACACAGGAACACTTTAGTTCCACATAAAAAGAAAATTACTCTGTCTCTTTGAAAATTTTACTCTATCTTAGCTGCAAATATTTTTACACTATCCTACTGAGTGTTGCGTATTACATTACATGTTCAACAACAAACGGAACCTTCACACTGCTGTGTGTAAAAATAAATTTCTTACATTCACTCTGCTGCGAGTTCCCTTTTGTTCTCTCAACGAACAGCTACAAAAAAAACTTCACGCTGTTGCGTGCTTCACTTTCATATGCAATAAACAACTACATTACAATCGCACTGCTGTGCATAAAAAAATTTCTCCTTGGCGCTGCTGCGTCTACCCTCACTTCACACTTCTACGTTGCTGCGTATTCTTTGCATTCAGCGAGCAACAATCACAGTCGCACTGCATGCTCCCCTTGCAAGTTCACAAAAACCAACAATTAAACATTCTTTCGCACTCCGGCGAGTTTTTCCCATTACATGTGTGCTGCTGCGTTTTTCACATGTCAACAAAAAACTGCACTCTGTTGCATCTAATGCATTAGATATATAAAACAAAATTCATATTACACTTTTTTATTCCATACTCTCCGCCAATTGAAAATAATAAAATTAAAGACTTACCTACTTTTACCAACCGTAATAATTAATGTAATAAATTACTTCTCATGGATTTTACTCCACGTCCATCCAATTTTTCAATCAGCGTTGAATACGATTCAGAGATACGACCATTGTCAGTCATATGGAAGTCCTCCCGATAACAAAAGATGTGCCGCCGCTCTGATAACTGTTGAATAATGCGATTTGCGATATGCGATCAGATCGCATCGCGAAATCGCAATTAGAATACATAAGGGTGCAACGGGTTAATGTGCGATAGTGATCTGCGATTTGATCGCATCGCACAATCGCATCACAAAATGAAGAGAACGGGAATAGTGGGGAATCCTCAGAGGGTTTTTGAAATGACTGCTCAGACACGTGTCCTCTGCTGAATGTAATTGCTACCCCTCCAAGAAATAGCAGCGTCCAGTGAAGAGCGGTGCAGGGAAATCTGCCGGTTTTGCATTGCACGGCAATTGAAATTAATATTTCAACAGCGCAGGCCAAGCACCCTCACTTGCCTCGATTCTCAAAATAACATCTCTGAGCAACTCGGGTGGCATATTTACCCAACAGCTCTACGACATCGAAACCTGACTCCTGTAATGATTGTCATGCACAGCACTATGCGACCGAGATATCAAACTATACGAAAACTTCACATCGAAACTCCTCCTGGAGTTGGGTTATTAAGATTTTCTTTCAAAATACAAACCCTGGGTGTTTTTCACCTATACAAATACTACTATCTGTGGAGGCCAAACACGTGTCCCTTGGTAATTTTGACTTGGACGATTATTACTAATATTTATGGCCTGAAAACCTAATGTAAATTTGCCATTAAATTTATTTAATAACAAAACAAAACAAAGCAAAATCTTACCTCTAATGTAGATGCAAGAAGGCAATTTTTTTCGGAACCAGCAAAGTTATTGAAGGCCTTTTGTAGGATGCGCAGAGTCCCAAAGTTTGCCACCCATAGCTCTAAATCCTTTACCTCCTGCTCTTCAAGAGACATACGTTGCATAGATGGAGAAATTCCCATTTTTTTGCTGCTTGGTTCTTAACACTAGATTTGACCACGTTACAAACAAATTTAACTGGCGGATCCTTCGGATTTAAAGGAAAATTCCTATAATCTCCACTATCTCCTATTGCACTTAGTCTCCTCCCAACCTTTGTGAAAATACGCAGTATAGAGTACACCAAAAGGCACTTAGTACGTGTCATGGCATCTTGCAACGTGTCATAATAGCGAATTGGGTTGTCTTGCAATGTGGTGTAGAGAAATTTACCCTAAGGAAGCAGTGTGCATAGATTTCAGCAACACTAGCCGTTGTATGGTTGGAAGTGCCAATTCCATTCCTGTTTGGAGGTGATTCTTAAAACACCTCACTTGTGCAACTAGGCCCTTTTCTGCACATAATATATCTAGTAATTTTAGAAGTATGGGCAAGTAACAATAAGTCTTGTTTTGAGACAAACTGGAAATGAATGCAATATTTCAACTATAGATTTGGGGTCTAATTATAGAAAAAAAAAACAAAAACAAAAAAACAAAAAACAAAACAAAACAAAACAAAAAATTTGAGTTGGGTTATTAAGATTTGTTTCTAGGGTTAAACAACTCGTTCTTGAAATTTACTAGTTCATAGAGTCCATGAGAAAAAGTTGCTTAAGCCCAAAATCTAAATATAGGAAAATCCTGCAAAAGTGGCTTTAAGCCTAAAATCTAAAATCAATAGGATTTGTACAAAATTTGTTGAATTAGCAAGAAAAGAAAAGAGGCAGAACACAGTAAATACATACATCTGGAAGCGAGGATTAAAGATCAAGAGCCAGCAATAATTGTTGGCTTTTGCATGAAAAGTCCAATTTAATGCCCTATCGAGGAATGCATAATCCACCAATTGCAGCATCCAATTAAAGCCTTGATCAGGCAAACCCCCAATCAATGATGGATCAATTAGAAAGATACCTTCTTAACAAAGGATGTGGAAGCCTTAGGCCATAAAGCACATGAAATCACAAATAAACATTTCTATAATATGAAAACAGACAGGAATTCTCTCATATAACTATGTCGAGAGTTAATAATTGACTAAAATGTTCATATATTTGTCCAGGCATGAGAAGAAGAGTATTCCCATGAGATGAAACAAAAACAAGAACAAAATGACAGGTAACCATAATTGAGGTGAGAAACCCTAGCAGTAGCTTAAATCACTAAGTCATAGGGAGAGGCAATGATAGAAACCTTGTACAAGTGAGAAAGTTGCTAGTTTCCATCCAGCCCTCAACACCGACGTGCAAATGAGATCATGTGGGTGTGAGGTACAACAATTACCTGCAAAGGAGACAAAGGAAGAACAATGAGTAAATAATAAGGTAATCTGTTAATTACTAAACCCTGGGAAAGAAATAATTGCTTACCTTCCATGTCATTTGGAAAACGTAGAAATTGTTGCAAGCCAGCCCCGCTGACAAGGAGAGCAATTAACCGGGTGAATAATGTGAAAACAGAACCATAGGGTAATAAATAACAGAAACCATGCCATACCTCGAGCATGGAGAGCTCTGTGCGCAAAAGCTTCTTTTTTTCGCGGTAATCCATCCAAACCCTGAAAGTGTAATAATTGTGTAATGATCTTTAATATGAATACAAGTGATAACAAGCAAATAATACATGTAACAAATTACAAAAATGAAATATTCAGCGAACACCCATATAAAATCTACAAATGGAGAACTTATGGGCCATTTTATTATATTTATGCAAGTCAAATACAATAGATGATGGAATGGTGCACCTGGGCTTGTCTAAAAGGACAAGCAGGACCAAACCTAGGTAGGAGAATGACTGAGCTTAAGTTTGCCCAGCTGCTGCATCAATCTGCATTGCGCTGCCTAGAAACAACTGCTTTGCTGAGGTTCAAATGGCTGGAAGTTGCACTGAAACTGCCAAAAAAATTATATTTTTCTAGCCCTGGACTCCTTGGCTAAAACCCACAAAAACCCAGAAATGGTTTGGCCCGATTTGGACTTCCCAAAATCGACCCCAAAAGGCACTATTAAATCCCCATCAATTCTACACTGTCTCCTGCAAAGATACGACTTAAAACCCCACGTCCATTGCTCAAAAAATTATGAAACTTTATATTTGGGATCCTTGTCAAATGCCCAGAAAAGATTTTGGCTAGTTTAGACTTTTGATTTTCAAACCCCTTGGAGCCTCACGTTAGCTTTAGCTGCCAATTTCGAATTGCTGGAAATTGCCTGTAAATCCACCTGAAAACTTCTCCAAAATGTTGAGTCCACCTGTGCTATCCAATCCTTGACTCCTCGGGTGATCTCTTGGCCCAACTCTTTTGCTCCCAAGTACCACGAAAATTTGTTGTGTGGCCTCTGTGTTGTTCCCCATCCTAGCAGTTTGAATTGTTGGAATGTTGGCTCAGCTGGCTGTAAAACCCAACAAGAACGTTTGTCTAATGCTGCTACCCCATCTCCCCAACTCCCAGATAAGCAATCAGATCTCTGCTTGCCTCAATCTCCCTCTATGTGTTTCTTGGTTGCCTAGAAATATGCACTCCTTGCTCTGCGTTGGTTGGTGGTGCTATGTCACTACCCTGAAACTCCTGAAATCCTTGTAGAATTGCCTCTCTAGGGCGGGCACGAATGGTCCCCCCAAGTGGAAGTTGAATCTCCCGCTTGAGAGATTTGCGGCTAATCAACTAGTTGACTCAGCTAAACAACAAAGTGAACAGTCAAGTGATTTTGTTTGCAAGATGTATGAATGAATCCCAAAATGAGAGTTTCTCCCTCCTTATAACTCCTTGGGCCTCCCTTGCCTCAGGTGGACCCCTCCATCCACCTATTCGACTTTCCCTTCAAGCTATTCGAATGGGCCAATTCTAATTCCCATGTGGGTGGTCCCCACATTCCACTAGCAACCGAATTAAGTCAAATTGCCTCCTAAGTCCCTAAGTCGAAAATGATGGGTTCTCTTCCTTAGCCAAGATTATGCAAAATTGTGTAGCAACACCCTATTACAAATGTGCTTGAGAAGGGACATGACAAATTGATGTTGCTGCCATGAATTAACATAGGGAGAGCATAGTTTTGCGTCAACAAGTTGAAAAGAAATGTGAGCTAAGGTTCAAGGTGGAAACCGGTAGCAGAGCGGTAAGCCATGCTCAGAATGGCAGTGAGGATGACAATGAGAGGCAAAATCGGTTTACTCAAACCACTTCCTTCAATTTCCATTGTTCGATGAGATCCAACGCAGGTGAGTGACAATGAGGAGCCCGGGCGTCACATGCATTGAAAACAAGGCCAAAGTTGGACAACTCATACCATCGAGTTCTAGAGGGTTCCTAGTTAATCTTCCTACCAACATTAGGGAACTTCTATATTAAAGTCAAAATCAATGATACATTAATGAGCAAATCAAAGAGAGCTTGCAATTCAACAACCAAGGGAGGTTCCCAAAACGAATACATGTGTAAATGATACCGCATTACAAAGTTTATGACTATGGATTCGTTAGTACGATGATCATGATTGACATAGTTATATGAAATGTATAATTGTGAAGCAAATTACAACGCCAAAACTTTTAATCCGATGTGTATATACATTCAAACCATATGTCTAATCAAAAAATAAATAAATAGTTCCTCTATTGCTTCTAATGTAACTTGTGGAAAAGATTGTTACAATTATCGTATTAATTTAACTTATTATATAGATTTGGGTTTCTGTGTTGATACATCAATACATGTAAATTAAATTCATTTTATTTAAATATATATATATATATATTATTAATTAAATATATTTTATATTCTGTGTGCCTAGTATTTTTCACATCTTATGGCACCTTCCTGGCTGCTTTCTGCTCTCACAACAACCGCCTTTGCACGCTGCTGGTTAAAAGAACTCAAACTCACTTTAGAGTTCAGCCGGTTACCAGAGGGAACGAAGCTCTATTTATTATATATATTTTTAAATATATAATATAATAATAACTATTTATTTCTATTTATTTAAATTAGTATTTTTTATTTTATAAAACACTGATATTACATTAAAAAAAATCCATTTAAAATGAGCTCATTGTTGCTAAAGAATAAATTTAAAGTGAACTCTTCGTTGTTCCCCTGTTGCCCCCCTCACATTTTGAGGGGCGTCAGCGTATTATGAACTTTGATGTTATAATATTTATTAAAGTTACAGATGTTTTTGCTTTATTTATTTTAATAGAATTTTGAATAAATTAGCTATGCGGCCTAGTTATAATTCACATGTGCCATAGTTTTCTCTCTAACAAAGAGCCTCCCCCACCCCCAGAAAAATCATGAAATAGTTTTCACATGTGAAATAGTTTTCTCTCTAACATGTGCCATAGTTTTCTAGTTATCAAATACCTTTTTAAATGTTTTAATGTCTTTTTCGTGTTTCTTATTATTTTGAAAAGGGATGTTTACGGGAACACTTCCCCGTTGTAAGTGACTCTTTTTATACATTTTTCCAATGGATTTTATAGCCTCTCATCAAATTGACGGGATATTTCAACCTCTATGTGGCACCATACATTTATAATTATGCAAAAGTGTAAATGTAATTTACTAGACATTTATAGTTATGCAAAAGTGTAGATGTAATTTATTAGATTTAACTGCCCGATTTTATGAGAGGAAGCATTCCTGGTGAAAGTTATATATTGTCTCAAGAGTAACCCATTCCACACTCTTTGTACACCCCGAGAACTTTATTTTACGTAATTTTTAGTTAATATGTAAGTTGTAATTAATTGATTGTGTAAGTTTTAGCTCATAAAATCGCAAGTTCAAATTTCATGAAGGGAGTTAAAAATGAGAGCCAAATGAGACTATCTCACATGGTGATCCAACTCTAAATCAACAACTTTACTTTAACCGTAAATGTATAAATGCATTTAATATCATTAATGCAGACACCTGCTTAACAGTATGATAAACTGGATGGTTACATGCTGTGTTACAATCCATGATACAAGGTTTTCCCATATTTTTGCAATATTTCTCATGTTCTACTGGATCCATCGCAGTTTTATTTACTTCGTAGTCTCTCCACCATTCTCTGAGCGATTCATTTTTTTGATATCCTTGATAATGCCCGACCGTGCTGAATTTGAGCCTGGTATAGTGGGTTTCTGTTTGGTCATCAACATTAAGAAATTGCCACCATAATCTTTTATTTTATGCAAAATCAAAGACAGTATCAGGAAACATGATCTGAGGGTCATTCCTGGGCCATCTTGCTGCCATATGGGTTTTGATATGGCCAGGTTCATTCCATAAATCACGGGTTCAGTATATGCAGACATGTCTTTCAAAGATACCCGTACTTTTCCCTCCATGGTACCATATTGTAGCAATATCGTGAAAGTTTTTTTCTAATGCTATCCTTGCGATCTCAGCATTTCTTCTGGCTTTGTCGTAGACCATGTCATGTATCCATGCTCTTCCCTTGGGATAAACTTTTCTTTCGGGTACATACAACTGAAGATCCATATGGGGCTGTAGATTGGCATCCAGGACCTTCGTATTTCTGAGTTGCCATGTGGGTTTCCAGTCTCTTTTATATGTCTCCCATTCTAGTTCATCTGGTACAATCCTCATTGTTTCCCTCATTCGCTCCTGTTCCCATTCAATAACAACAACCAAAACTTGTGCCTCTTTCTGCTCAATGTATTCTCTGCTTAAAAAATCAGGAAGGTTATTATCTTTTCCTTTAATATGTTCAACAGAGAAATCAAAATTAGCAAACAGGGCCTGCCACCTTGCAAATTTCGCTTCTCCAGCCTTCTTAATATTCTTTCTCAATACCTTTTGCATGGCTGATGCATTTGTTCTGAGGAGAAAAGGCTTATTTATCAGATAAACCTCAAACTTGCTTATACAGTTCCATGCAGCTTTAACTTCTCTTTCAATGACAGAGTAATTTTGTTCTGCAGGTTCCAGACTCCAGAAGCAAACTGAACCACCTGCTCTTCTTTACCAATTTTTTGTTTCAAAACCCCTCCCCATCCAACATTACTTGCATCAAACTCAACAATCTTAAAGGCCTGATCATCTGCAACATATAAAATGGGTAAAGATTTTACTTTAGCCTTGATTTCTTGAACAGCTTTGGTGTGAAGGTCTGACCATTCAGGGGGGTTCTTCCCTAACCTCTTGTTAAGGATTTTCCTATCGCTGGCGCAGTCTTGATAAAAATTGCTGACATAATTAAGGCAACCCAAAAACCTTTGCAATTGTGTCTTATCCTTGAGCACATATGGAAATTTGTCAGCGAAGTCAATAGCATGTTGCTGGAGAGAAATCTGCCCATTACAGATTGTATGACCCAAAAATTTTATAGAAGTCTGAAAAAACTTCTATTTTCTTCTTGCTCAGAACTAGCCCATTCTTCTGAACTAACTTTAAGAAAATATTTACATGCTTAAAGTGTTCATCTATATTCTTAGAAAAAATCAAAACATCATCGATATATACAATCAACCAGTCAAAATAAGGCTTGAAAATGTCATCCATCACCTTCTGGAACTTTGAGGGAGCATTTTTTAGTCCAAATGGCATGACATTCCACTCATAATGTCCTGCAGGAATGCTGAAGGCAGTTTTAAACTTATATGATTCTTCTATAGCCACCTGCCAAAATCTTGCCTTTAAATCAAACTTCGAAAATATTTTAGCACCTGCAATTCTTCTGATCAAGTCTCCTTTGTGTGGAATTGGATAGGTGTCATCTGCAAGAACTGAGTTTAGAGGTTCATAATTGATGACAAGTCTTGGGATACCCCTGATCTGTTCTACCCTTTTGTTTACATAAAACCCATAACATTCCATGGGCTATTTGATTCTCTTATTAGTCTCCTATCGAGCAGTTGTTGGATCTCTTTCTGGCAAAGATCCCTATACTCTTTGCTCATAGGGATTGCTCTACTCTTGCAGGGTTTTCCTGCAAATCCTTCTTTGTATGGCAGCCTAATAGTATGATGTTTTCAATGCCAAAAATCATTTGGCTCTTCTGAACAACATTTTTCCTCTAGCTTTTGCTTCAAATCTTGAATTATGTGTTTTACTTGAGGCAGCTTTAGCTGTTCTTCAATCCTTAGCTTACCCTTCAGATCTTTGAGGTCTGTTAGTAAGGATTTTGCCTTATCTAACTTCTGCATTGCATGTACCATAGTAGAGATCCTTGGACTGGAAACATAAGGTAGTATAATCTTCTTCTTTTTGCCTCTTGATGTGGGGACTGAGATAAAGTAACCAGACCTTCCTCCTTTCAACCTGGCTGAACCATGTGGTTCAACTGCAGCAAGAAATATATTTCCTAAAATACAATCAACAGGAATATTTGCAACAGCAAACTTCATATATACACAATGTGAATCAAAACACAATGAAGCTCTTGGAACTTCATACTGGAGTTTCTTATTTCCAAGACCCACAACCTTTCTTTCAGCAAAGACCCAGTATCTGGCTGGAATGTTCTTCATATTAAGGATATTAATATCTGCACCTGAGTCTAATAATGCGGTCATTTGAAAAAAAAAGTCCTTGAATACAAATGTTTACCTTAACATGATGTTGCTGATAGGTAATAGTAAATAATCTCATGTCCTTAAATCCAAAATTTGGATCTTGCATACCTTCAGCAATCTGGACCTCTTGCGCATGTGCAGCTTGGTTCCAGGGATCATCCTCGTCTTCTTCTTCTTCTTCATATTTCTGGCTAGTCGCAACTTGTTTGCCTTTCTGCAGTTCTGCAATCTGAGCTTTGATTGCAGAGGTCTTGGATTTGATGTGGTGGATTTCACCACTTACTTCACCAAGAGTAAGTGACCTTACTCTTCCTAGTTTTTGGTGATGCATTTGAAAAGACTTCGTATTGCGCTCATAGGATGCATCAACAAACAATGGTTTCTTCCCTGATTCCTTAGAAGCTTTAGTTTTCAACTGATCTGTAAAAGGTTTGATCAGTCCATTCTTTATGTCACCGTCCTCCATAGCCCGAATCTGAGACAGAATTTTTAATTCTGCTTCCTCATCTACAGATGCCATGAGTACTTTTTCTTTTAGAGGTTTTGCCCTCTCTTCTTCACTTGAGCTGCTGGAATAATCAGAATCATCTTCAAACAAGGCATGGCAAGTGCATTCATCAGAATCAGAGCATAAGCATTCTGATGAGTCTGATTCAAAATATTGGCCCATATTTGCCTGTAGTTCTGCTTCTATCGATGAGCTAAAAGAATCAAGAGAAGTTTCTTCTAGCTGGTGTTGTTGTGTTGTATCCCTGATTGTGAGATTGGGGCACCTTTTTGTAACATGAGTAGCAGAGTTACATGTAAGGCAAACAATAAGTCCTCTATGCTCCTTTTTGACTTGTTTGGCTTTTTAGGCATAACCAACAGTCTTTTTCCCTTTGTTAAGCTTTGATTCTTCACCTTGAGGACATCTTGAGGCAGTGTGCCCATTCTGCCCACATAACCAGCAAGTGATTTTGTTCCATTTTTCTTGCTTGGCAGAATCTAAATGGATATCAGAGGGATTATAGTAATGAGTGTTTGGCACATACCTGTAATACCCTTTCTTTCTTTGCTTCTGATATCTATCCTTTGTGGGGTATTTTCTTCTTCTATCCTTTGGGTAATTTCTCTTATTCTTTTAGAAAGTCTCCTTGAATTCTCTTTTAGCTCTTTTCTTAGACTTTCTTTTCTTTACCAAGGGATCATCTACTGTAAGTCCATATTTGTTGCAAATGGACTTTCTGTCTGGCAACCTGGATAATTTCTCCAAAGATTTATTCACCTTTGAGCTCGTACAAAGACTTACCAGTGTCTTTGTAATATGTGAGTAGATCTCACCCCATGTGTAAGATTCAAACGGCAACTGGAAGACTTCCTGCATCCTGATATAATCAACAAATTTTGAGGGGAGAGCAGCGAGGTATACCTGTTTCCAAAACAGATTTTTGGAATCTTTTACCTCATACATTTGCTGCATCCAATCTCGATGGAAGTCATCATACTGCGACATTTTGTGGCATTTGAGGTTCATGAGTATAGCCTCATGCTTGTTGGCTATCTCTGTTTCACTTCCACACCAATGTTCTAGAATCATTAATGTAAGTGCGTCGATCATATTGTTGATAACAGTGCCATCTGGATTGTGGATGATGTCTCCTTTCTCATCCTTGAGTACTTCTGCTTCCATTGTTTCGATGAGCTTGGGAGAAGACTCAGTTTCCCACCACCTGAGGAGGGTACCTGTAAAACATTGAATGATAGTTCTACAAGCATCTATCTTTGATTTTCCTCTGAGACACATGAGCTTATATTCTATGTACATTATGTCAATCATTTGGCGTATTTGGCCAATGCTCATGTTGTCTATGTTCCATTCCCTGTGAGAACCAGGGAAGAAAGTATGGGCCTCAGGCATTTTTCCCTTGCCTTCAATGTGAGGAGCAGAGTATCTAGAAAATCTATGTTCTAGGGGCTCATAGATGGGAAAAATTTGTGTCTCGTGAGATTTCTTCCCTATTTCTTTGGCTTCTGCTTCGGCCTCTGCTTCTTGGAACAGGGAAGCAATGCTGATGTGTTCTAATTTGTCAGCATCTAATGAAGAAATAGTTTCTTTGGGGAACAGCGCAGGAAACTTGTGAATATCCCTGGTTGAATTTTCAATCTTTATATTTCTTTTCATCAAAAAAGAATTTGGGACTGGTTTTTCTGCTTTTGTCAACTGTACTTTTTCAACTTTTTATACTAGTCCGGTTAGAAGAGTGTTAGTTGTGTCAATATGACCAACTAATCTATCTCCTACCTCTTCTATTTTGTTCAGTGAATCTCTGGCATAAGTACGAGAAATACTGGAATCAAATTTCATATTATTTAAACAGCTATTCACACTATTTAATGAAATATGTACAATATCTATCTGCTTCTTTACATCATCTGTCTTTGTTACATTCATCTCCAGACCGTTGAGAGTTGTATTGGTCCAATTTAATTGCTCACTAGCCTTTTGGAATCTTCCATCAATTCCTAAGGCATTATCATCTTTTTGGACCAATGGGATAGCCTTGGATGCATTGGCATTTTCTCCTAAAACAAACCCTTTGTATGGAGGAAATGTAGTAGGAGTCTCAATTTGTGATCCATCTAATGCAATCCATCCATGTTTATTAACTGTGGAACTGGAGGAGGCTCTAGTGAAAACATTAATAGGAACAATCTTATCTTTCCAGGAATAGAAAGATATCCATGTATTATTTACCTCCATGTAATGCTTCCAGTCATTTGCATATTGCCTTTTCTGGTCAGGGGTGTACGCCTGATCAAATTCTTCTGCTTGGGGATTTGTATACAAATCCCAATTAATCATAGCCTTCATCCATTTAGCACTGATTTGTGATTTCAGGCATCCATCCATAAGCGAGAAGAACTTGTGCATTTCCATAACTGCAAGCTTTTACAATCAGCAGGAATTTGTTTAAACCTACATTCTGGAATCAACTGTGACTGTTCAAGCATTCCTAGACCATATCTTGGCTTTGCTGCTCTCATCAGACAGATCATCTCAGTTAATCTGGGATCTTCTTCTTCTACTGTTTGCATCATGAGAACATGGTCTGAATCAGGTTCTGGCTCATGAGGAAACGGGATGTCAGAACACTTGGGATTCGGACACGGGTTTACAGAAGTAGAAGGAGGTGCAACACCAGTTCTGGAATTATGAAATGAATGTACATTTTGTTCAGCTAAGGTAAGCAGATTTATAACATCTTGACAATCTGGACATTTTACTTCTAGAGAAGAGTAATTTACAAGCTGGGCTAACTCATATAATTGACTATGTCTACAGGAAGACAAAGAAGAACAAGCAGTATCTACAACAGAAGGGTCTCTGTAATACTTTGAGGATTTACAAGAAATATCAATTCCTTGGCGGTCAATGGTAGATCTTCTTAGAAAAGAGATAATAGCACCAGAAGGAGCTTCAGTAATATTTGCAAAAGTAATATTTCTTGGTACTATTGGCTTGGGGTTATCTACCGCCCAATGTGCAGGAAACTGCAAGTCTTGCCATCTGATCAAATGATGTTCAAATTTTTAATTTTGGGGATCTGTTTTGACAATAACACTAGACTTGGAATCTCTGCTAGGTGTATGGCGGATGGCTGGCCATAAGGTATTGGTGTGTTGCAGGCAAGCTTTAGTCTGAATGGCTACATTGTTTCTCTTCTTTTTCATATCGAAACCTGTTGTCTGGATTTGCAGTTGCAGAATCTCTGCAATGGTTTCGTCATAGACATATACAGAAAAGTTTGGATAGCAGTCAAAATACACAGGACCATCAGACAAGGGTGCCACTATTCCACCAATAATGGAATCAGTGTACTTATTGTGTGTCATGTCCCTGACTGTTGCAAGCACAAAAGTATGTAATCCTTTATGGACTAAAGGATTTATTCCAACCCGAATACAACCTAGATGCAGATAGTTTGTCTTCAATTTCTTTGCTTCATCTTGTAAAGTTTTAGGATCCAATAGAGAAATTGTTTGAATGCTATCAGAATTTTCTTGGACTTGGCTAATTGACTCCTTAATGCTTATTCTTGATGCAGCAATTAAATGAAAGGGGCCTAAATCACTATAAACTTCAGAAGGGGATATTTGAGGTAATTCCCAACGGGCAGAAGGCTGAGATTCTTCATAGGTAAGTTCTGCAGAATTTAAGGTTCTACTAGAACTACTTGCAAACATATCTATTAAAGGATTTTCCTCAGCCTGAGAGTCTCTCTCTTCTAGTTCACGGAAAGAAATAGATTTCCTGAACGATTCCATTCTGATTATGAGTACTTTAGATTAGAGTACCAACCTTTAGAACCAGACGTTACTTGCTCTGATACCAATTTTATGCAGGGGCTCCTGTCACGAGCTTGCGACTTACTGTGTCGTTAGTGTTGATGGCCAACTCCTGGTGAACCAGTCGTGAACCTACTCAGATCTTTCACACTCTAGTGACCTTCACAACGCCTTCCACGGCTTCCATGGTCTTGGTGTCCCTTCGATCCTTTGGCGAACTTCCTGCGAACTTCGGATGAAGACTCAGTAGAACGACTTCCTCACAGTGGATTTTATAAGCGCGCAACGATACTCAAATAATGGAAATATAGTGTACTCATATTATTTTCAGATGCTCAAATAAATTATAGAGAGAAAAACTCTTTACAGAGATAGACTGTTGTCGCATTTACTGGACTGTATACTGATCATAAAGATCAAGTAATACCAGAGGCTTCCTAACGACAGACAGACTCTGCCTCAGAAGTTTTTATACAAGAGAACGACTGACTGACTTCCCTACTGGTTCAGCCACTTTAGGTTCTCACTAGTACCGAGCATACAGTGCGCAGACTTCCAAACCACCTATGGACTTGAGTAATTTCGTGGTGCAAGCAGATCAGACGCGTAGGTCCGCAGATGCAGAGCAAGAAAATACTCAACTCAAAACACTCAAGACTCTAAACTCTCTAGACTTTGATGCCCAAAGAATGAGCCTTACCCTTCTTTATATAGGGGAGAAGGGGGGACAAACGTTGTCCTGGGTCGGAACAAAGAAAAGACTTAAAGCCAAAAGACGAAAATAGAAATAAGTTTACCATTTAACATTTATTGGTGGCCCGTGGGTTTACCATTTACGTGGCCTTTTCATGACTATTTATGTTTTATTGTTTTGCGTTATATATGTAGTTATATACAAGGTGTATTGTGTTTATTATATATGTTATGCTTTTTTTATATATTATACTTTAGATAATAAGTAACATATTTACAATATATAATACATATATAACCAATATATATAACCAATATAACACATATTTATGATATATGATATAATCACATAATCATTTATCTCTTTAATAATAACATTTCTAATATCATCCATTTCTTTAATAATAACTAATTTTAGAGAAACTTATAAATTTGAAAATAAATTAAAAAATATTTAAATTAAATGAAATCACTAATTTAAAATTTCCAATATCATAATAATTGATTTTATGAAATTTCAAATTTTATATTTTAAAAATTGAAAATCAAATTGAAGTTACTTAAATCAGTGATCACTGATTTCATGAAATTTCAAATTTCATATTTTAACCGATGTTCTACATGTATGCGTAGTTGCAATAAAAAAGCACCATGAGAAAATAACACATTATGACATTTGCATCCCTGCTACAAGATTAAAATCCATAAGGACTACAGGAATCGAATCTTTGCTCAATTCACCAATTTTGAGCACATCTTCATGATGTGCTTGATACATCTGAAGCTTATTCTTGTTATGAGAGTACAAAGTATACTTAATTTCTTTTTCCTACTTAATTGATATATTTAAGATTCTTTCCAGCAACAGAGTTTACTGATTTGTTTAAACTTTCTCAAAACGTATTGAATGTCTTATGTAGATTTATTATGCAATAGCCAATGAGTAACTTGTGCATATTTATCGTGATAAGAAAATTGACCATTGATTTGTGTTTACAACTTGCACTTGCTCAATCTTAGTCATTCATTTCTAGAACTTACTAGGTCATTGGAGTATTGAATTCACGACGTAGCGGAGCTCACATTGAGCGAAATCACCAGAAAAATAGAGGTAGCAGGAGCTGGTTGCGAAAAAACATTTGTAGCATTTGTGCAACTCATTGAAGGTATGGCTTCTTGCAATATTTGTACTTTTCTCTCGTCATTGGTTTCCTTTTGTGCAGTTTGGTCATTGTAACTTATTTTCTTATGTGTTGTTTTATTTGTTTTAGATTTTTAGATGAATATGTCTCATGTTATCAATGTTTATACATTTATTTAGGTTAATTCACTAGATTTTAATTTGCTTTTGGTTAGTAATAAATAGTATCGTTCAATGACAAGAAGAGATGGTAAGAAAATTCTAGTTCCAGTTTCTATCTCCCCGCTTTCAGTCTAGATGAATATGGTGGCAAAGATTGCTTCTCTATTGTAAATCGTCTATGTTTTATTGTTGCATAAACAAAATCATACATAAATGTATCCTTATTTAATATTTCGGAATGAAGAATTTTTTCGGTGTCTGTTAAAATCTTGCAACAAATGGGAAGTCATAGAATGATTTTTAACCTACCTGTTACCACATGAATTGTCACCAAATAATGCAAGATGTTCATCTGAAAACAATTATGTGCAACTTCGAAAATAAACCACCATCACCTTAATTTATCTTCCCACTCTTAGGGATGGTCCAAGATCACTACGGGGGTTTCCCTGTAAAATATTTCTCTCCTATGACCTATGGTGCCCAACAACAAAAGGGATTGCTGATCCAACTCTTGCAATCGAGCATAATATGATGATGATCTGTTCTAGTCACGTTGAAAATAAATATAATCAATAGAACAGGAAGCGAAGTCACCGAGAACAGATCTATATTCATGGCCTACACATTATCTATAATCGTGATGTTACAAAGTCTTTCTTTAGGCGAATTAGAACCATCTCACTTAACTTGTATTTCTTGTCAACAACATCGTTTCTCTTCTTGATAGTTTGCTAAAGTACATGGCTTTTGTGATTTCCTCATGATCTTCCTTTCTTTAGGTTCCTTCATGCTTTCGTTGTATGTCATAAGCTATTAGTTCGACATATAGAAACTTATATGGCAACCTCATTGTTTTCTTTTACAGAGTCTCCTTGCAAATACGTGGGAGTAAGAATGTCAAGTTAGTTGCACGTTATATTCCACTTTGTTGCTACGTTTGTTTCATTGCAAATACAACTTCCCTATCCTATTCCAAATTCCCCAATCTTGCAACAAAAAGACAATTGCATTTAGGTAGCCAATTTCAACAAAAAAAAATCACTTAATAACAATATAAACATGTATGAAATAATTGATGTTGATAATTACAAACCAAGAAAACAATGTGACAATGATGTGACTATTGATGATGTCTTGAACACCAACAACCTTTTTAGACTCAAATCATTTTCATACAGTCCAGGCGATTGTCTTTTCAATGCAATTGAAGTTATTTTTAATTTTCGATATACATCCACTGAATTGCGAAATGGCGCAATAGACCACTTCTTGATGTGCCTTGAACAAGGTCACACAAAAGCACTGGAATCATTCAACTACGAGCTAGCACCTAATATCCTATATTAGCTTCATGGAATTTGTGATGTTGAAACATACTTGCGAAGAATGCGTCTCCCATCTTCAAATGGTTCAATTAAGAATGAACGAGGACTATGGGGAGACACATTTTGCATACACTGGCTAGCAAAATGATTGAATTTATCAATAGGAATTTGGTCATTAACAAAAAAAAAGGTATTTGTTATTCAATTCAAACAAAACGACAAATCCATTGCATATATTGTTCCATGATGAGAACCCCTCTAATGGGCACTATGAACCATTGTTGTACAAAAAAATAGCTCAATCAATTGTAATATGCAATGAATACCTTCCTCCTCCCTGCAAAGATCTGCAAACCTATTGGGAAATAATGAATGATAAAATGCAAGGCCATATATTGCATAAAGCAACAGACACTATATCCATTTGTGGAGATAGCATGTTCTTTGCACTTTGTCATTTGATTGTACCTGAATTTGACGTGGAAAGCTTAGGACTTTACATTGTACAGTCATTCTGCAATTCGGTCATGTGCAATGCAAACACTACATTGCATTGTCTACAAAAATATCTATCAAAAGATGTCATAAAAACTCAAAAAAAAATTGCAAATTGGCAAACAGACCTTATCAATATGGCAATGCCATTTGAAAAAACTGGAATAGAAGACGGGCCATTTTGTTTGCAATGGGCAGCGATATTATTCAAAGCAAACATACAAGAATGGTCCTATGTAACTAGGAGCATTGTCAATTACTACCATCCAACAACTTTTCAAGTCAAACATACAATATAATGTCATTTGAAATAGATGCACTTCACACCCATTATGCACCTTTGTCAATAGATGGACATAACAACAGAAGCAATGTACATTGTCCAATTCTTCCACTAGAAACAACGTCATTGCACACACAACATGGACCTATGTCAAAAAATGCACATGTGCATGAAGACAAATTGCAATATGGTATTGCGCCAATGACAAAAGATAGAAATAATAGGGTCAATGTACGTAGATTAAAACAACTAGCACGATTACAGACAAAAATATATAAGAATTTATGCAAACAAAGATCACATAATAACTTTTCAAGTCAAACATACAATATAGTGTCATTTGAAATAGATGCACTTCACACACATTACGCACCTTTGCCAATAGATGGACATAACAACATAAGCAATGTACATTGTCCAATTCTTCCAATAGAAACAACGTCATTGCACACACAACATGGACCTATGTTAAAAAATGCACATGTGCATGAAGACAAATTTCAATATGGTATTATACCAAAGATAGAAGATAGAAATAATAGGGTCAACGTATGTAGATTAAAACAACTAGCACGATTACAGACAAAAAAATATAAGAATTTATGCAAACAAAAATCACATAATAAACATAATTGCTTATCCAAGAAAAACCCTATAACAATTTACCTAGCCAACATCGAGGACACACTTGAGCAAAAATGTCCAATATGTAAACAGTTGCAGTTTCACAAGAATATGGAGAGGATTGGAAAATACTTCGAACAAATATATGTAAATTTATCTAGAAATCATAGAAATATGCCCAACGAAGTAATATGCAGGGTTTGCAAAACAACACTTCAAAATGGAAAATTGCCACAATTTGTTGTACCTGAGAACATTAGGCGAAACAAACCATTGCAAGTTGTAACCACACTCTCAAAACTTGAAGAACGTCTTGTAGTATTAAGAATTGCATTTGCACAAATAAGACAATGGGGCCACAAACGATCACAAATGGGTTTAACGGGATCGATCATCAATGTTCTTGTCCAAACAGACATTGTTCAAACTGCACTACCACCATCTATGGAAAACACAACAGTTGTTGTTGCATTGAAAAGACGAATGGAATATAAAAATGCATTTCAAACAGGAAAAGTTTGTGTGCATACTATCATGACAGCATTGAAGGAACTATGTTCTCGACAACTTTATAGAGTTGAAAACATACACATAAATAAATATTGGGATAGCATCCTACAATCAACTACCTCAAACACTCCAATTGAAAATAGTGACATTGAAGACAAATATCAAACAACTAGCGATTCAGAAAATGAAATGCCAACTGAAACATTGGTGCACAGATACATAGGATCCCAATGCATCCATGATTTAGAAGACAAGCTGATTGAAATTGCTTCAGTGTCCCCTAGGAATTTTCCAAGACAAATATGCAAAAAAATGAACTTTCAAACCCTCTTTTTTGGAGACCCACGTGATGGTGACATTGTAGAAAGATTTTGCTACCAAAAATTGCATAATGGGAGTTAATGCACCATAGTGGTGACTTCTCTTACCGCACAACAAATTTGTTTTTCAAAACATTGTGAATAATAATTGAAAAAGCCCTTGCATGCATTTCAATAAGAATCAGAAAAGGGAAATTAAAAGAAAGAAATTTACTAGCAAAAGACATTAAATATGAACCAAACTTGGAAAATATTCTTAAAAGTGACAATGATTACATTGATTTTAAGCACATAATAATTTCTCCTGATTACCTACAACAAATGAAGAAAAATATTTTTGCCATGATACGTCAACAAGGCCCTCCAACGTTCTTCGTCACATTTACAAGTGTTGAACATCGATGGGCTCCATTGGTCAATACATTGACCAAATTACATAGCAAGAGGAAAAAAAGAAAACATCTTGAAACAATAGAAGACTATAACATCGATTATCTCATAAGAAAGAATCTAGTAAGTTGTACTTGTTATTATAGGCATAGAATTAATGCCTTACAGAAAATGATATCTGAAGAAAAAACATTCTTTGGAGAGATAGTTGATTACTCCTTTCTAACTGAATTTCAAAATAGAGGAAGCGAACATGAACATGGATTGTTATGGGTAAAAAATGCACCGATATATGGAGTTAATACTAATTCTGACATTCAAAACTTTGTTGACAATTACTTGACTTGTAGCACAGATCACCTTGATCCAGAGCTTGCAAAAATACATGAACACCACCATACAAGAAGTTGCAAAAAGAGGAAAAACTCACATTACAGATACAACTTCCCAATGCCACTGATGAGAAGCACAAAAGTTCTTGAACTAATTGCGTTGGTAGATGAGACATTAAATTAAAAGGAAAACATCTTGGAAAAGAAACAATATAATAGCAACAACACATTTGACAAGTTTTTGGATGAATTGCATTTAACTGAAACTGATTACATCTTGGAAATACCAAGTACATTGAAGCAACCAATGATTTTATTGCAACAAAAACCCTTGCACACTTGGAATAATAACTTTGCCACAAATATGCCAAAGCTATGGAATGCAAATAGTGTTGCCCAATTTGTCCTTAATGCATATGCAGCTGCATCATATTGCACTTCTTGCATGACAAAATTTGACAAATCAACGACAAATGAATTTAAAAGGATAAGAAGAGAACATGAAAAGAGCAAGCTAAATGCTATTGAAATGATACGCTCATTGGGCAATACTTTTCTCAATATCCAACAAATCTCAGCTCAACAAGCATTCCATATAACACTTTCTCTTCCATTGAATCATAGTTCACGAGAATGCATATTCATAAACACAGCGCCAGTGGATGAACGTACATTTATCCTCAAACCATCGTTCTTGCTAAAACAAGAAGATGACAACTCCAAAAATGTAATGTATAGTTCCATTATTGATTATTATATCAATCGACCTAATGTTATTAAACATATATGCCTTGCTGAATTTGCTTCAATGTACAACAAAAATGGAACACCCATTTCGAAAAGGAAAAAAACCAAAAGTCATACGATTCGTGAAATACAAAAAACACACTGACTATGAAAACTCTTGCAGAGAAAAGCTTTTGATATATGTGTCATTTGAAAAAGGTGAAAGTACATTGATAAAAAAACTTGCTATCATGGGAATTTGCTTATATGTTACATGACAACACAATAAAAACAAATGATTCCAATTTCACTTATAATATCAACCCATTATAGGGTAATTTAGAAAATGCCATTCATGACATCCAAAATAGCACCAAAGATCCCACTGATACAATGAAAAAGCAAAGAACCACCGAAAAAATTAGCGAAAAATATGACTTGGAAATAGATTTACAACATTCCCATCACCATGAAAGAAAAAGATAACTAAATATCAGATTCTAGTTATCAGAGCATCCATTTCTGCTCACAAATGCAGAATATCGCAGATTAAGAAGAATGCTCAATAGAGAACAACAAGCAATTACCAAAGACATTGCAATGAAAAAGTGTATGGACATGTACAAAGAACTATATTTATTCTTGACTGGAGGAGCTGGAACTGGCAAAACATTCACAGCAAAAGTTATCTTCCAAATGCTCATGCGACTTTATGATGCATATCATTCAAATGATCCTTTGAAACCAAAGGGTTTGATACTAGCATACACAGGAAAAGCTGCATATAATGCAGGTGGTACAACAGTCCACTCTACACTGCTTATGCCTTTTAACAAGACTGCCCCCACGCCACTTAGCAATGAAACATTGAATGCACTTGGAAAACTTTACCAAGAATTGAAATTAGTTTTCATTGATGAGGTTTCTGTACTTGGAATTCGATTCTTGTTTTGCATTGATGATCGCTTAAGGAACATAAAACATGTCCAAACAAAATATTTCAGAAATTTTGATACCATTTTCTATGGTGATCTATATCAAGCACAACTTATACAGGACTCCTTGATATTTGAACCACCTATTCTCAACAAACAACCAGTCCCATATGACTTTTGGCAAGAAAATGTAAAGTGCTATGATTTGCATATTACAATGTGTCAAACAAATGAGCAAATCATCTCAATATTGAATAGAATGCAAACAAACACTCAAACAGAAGATGATTTGCAATTTTGAAGATAAATTGTGTTAGACCTGCACATATAGACCCCACTTTCCCCTATATTTTTTATAAAAATAAAGATGTCACTTTGCACAACAATAAAATGTTGTCAATTGCTCTTGGAGACGAGATTTTTATCAATGCATTGATTAAGAAGAAGAAAACCATGGCAATTTGCCTTCCCATTTACATACAGCAACATTGCCTTCACAGATAGTTGTAAAATTAATCATGTTAGTTGAGATATACACTGGAAATTATGATTCACAAGATGGACTTGTTAATGGAGCAAATGGAATCGTTAAAGCCTATACAAAAACAAATGAAATTGATATCATATGGATCAACTTCTTCGATGCAAACATAGAGCAGTACCAAGTAAAAAAAAATTCTCGCTTCTATAGTCAAGGCATTTCCAAATATTGGATCCCCATATTTTGAATAGCAAAACCAATAACAGCGCAAGAAAAAACAGGCTATATCAAAATACGAAAACAATTTCATGTTCAATTGGCATGTGCTCAAACAATCCATAGATCTCAAGGCCTTACTCTAAACAACCTTTCATTTGATCCTACTGGAATACGAACTCATGGATTAGTCTATATAGCCTTATCTCGTGTTAGAAATATGTAATCCTTGTTCCTATTAAAACCACTAAAGAAAGAAAATTTCAAAGTCAAGCAGAAAATAGCAGTTGAAATGGACCGTCTATGACAATTTGCAAAATGGGAACTAGATTACAATTGTCAATCTTTGCATAAACATTTATGCACATCAGTTTTCTCTCTAAACACTTGCAACCTAGAAACTTATTTCAATGATGTCCTCAATGACAGTGATCTAATGGATTTTGATATTCTATGTTTACAGGAAACACATTCGAAACAAGAAATATTGCAACAAAAGTTCAAAACATTTAATTGCATATCAAGCCATTATAAATATGGATTGCTCACATGTTTGAAACAAAATATGACAATTGTTGAGCATATGCAATTTCAAGAGGACAATGTAGAATCATTAATGACAAATATCATTCTACATAAAATGCAAATTACAATTGTTAATGTTTACGCAACACCCTATGCCACATTGCCCAATATACTAGATATTCTTGAAAAAACATTTTGCAATACATCTATTTTGCTAAAAATATGCTCCACAAAAATGTGTACTCTAAATCATGACTTTTCAAAATCCGGTGATTTTTTGCTACCTCGAAAAAATGGGTACTAGGTAATTTTCTCCCTTGATCAATAACTATGTTAGAATAGAATGTGTATAGCATGGCACAACTCCAATTGAACCCACCTTATGTCGAGATGATGCAAAATCTTGCAGGGTAACAATATAGACCTTATCAAGGTGTTCCTCAACTACCTTTTCAAGGCCAACATATCCAAACCCAACAATTCCAACCTTTGCAGGGTTATCTTGGCGCTGGTCAACAAGGTCATGCATATGTTGGTTACTAGAATCCTCCTTATTCTTGTTCCCAGGTTCCCCTTTATTAGAACCCTCCTTATCTAGGGGCGCAAGTACCTGTTACTCAAGTTATTCCTTCTTATCAAAGTTATCTTCCATTATATTTTAACTGACAATTAACTTTTGTGGCAACTCTCGAATTGCCAGATTTGACTCAGCTTACCAACGATCCCATAGCTTATTTGCCTTGGTGGCTGATAATTCCCACCAAATTGCCATCTGATGTCCCAAAATTCACTGGGAATCCTAGAGAATACCCATTAACCCATGTGATGACGTATCATATGTGGTGTTCTTCAAACTCCCTTATTAGTGATTCCATACGATTATGTCTTTTCCAACGTACACTTATAAGTACCGCAACTAAATGGTACATTAAGTTACCAAGAGCTTCATTTCATGATTTCAGTTCCTTGGCTACAACCTTCATTACGCATTTCTAGTTACCCATCTGGTATGAAACTAGAACGAAACTTTTGACCAACTTCAAATAAACTAAAGCCACTCACATTTCAGATCACATTCATGAGTGGCAACATTGTCGCCGGTTGGTTAAGACCAATTTTTTGGATCAATTGCTAGCAGAATGGTTTAATAAATCCATGTTTCCATCTATCACAAGGGATGTAGCTAAAGGAGGAGTCATGACTAGAGAGAAAGTGATTGCTTATGCTCAATATTTGGACCTCATCTATAACCAATCTAGCATGCTTTATGAAAAGATACCAGATTCTCTGAGACCTTCCAACGTTGTTCCTTCCATTCCTGGTAAAGAATCTCATGTTGCCAATGGCATCATTGGTTCTACCAATTCCCAGATAGTGAGAAAACCAACTGGTTTTTCTCTCATTTCTTCTACCCAAAACTCTTCATCCAGTCCTTGTGTGGCTTATTCTTCCAAGATAAATGTCATTTCATCTGATAAAGGAAAATCTTTGTAGAATTTCCTGCAAATTCTCTAGAAATCTACCTCTGAGATCTATGTAGGAAATTTGACTGTAGCTTAAGTCAATAATGCAATATACCAAAGAAAAATACTATAATCTACTTCTACTATCAAACTTGTGGAAGCTTAAAGATTGAGCTGAATCAGAGCTAAACACATATAACCAAAAGAAGAAGAATCAATACACATGAAACACAAAAAATACTCATAGGAAAGCCTCAGCTAAAAACCCCGCTATCTGTATTATCATACAATGTGGAAATACATAGAGATTATACAAAG
This sequence comes from Pinus taeda, assembly GCA_000404065.3. NCBI lineage: Eukaryota > Viridiplantae > Streptophyta > Pinopsida > Pinales > Pinaceae > Pinus > Pinus taeda. The sequence continues at coordinate 196,532 of APFE030442345.1, read as the reverse complement.
CCTTAGCTCTCACGGCTAGCTAGCTCTCATTACAATCCTCCTGGATGCTCACAGACAATCAAAGCTTCTCACAAGCCTTCCTCTCTACCCTCCAAGCTCCTATTTCCTTGCGTAGTTCCTCTGGGATGATCTCCTTCACCCAATGGAACACTGCTCTCACACACTACTCTAACACACTGTCAGAACTACGCAATCCTCAAGGAACCTTCTGCATGCATGAGTTTCCTTTATAGGAGAAAACATGCAACTGATAGTACACTATCCTTGACATTTAGCTCAACTAGGTCTTTCTCATAATATACATGCATGAGTTACTGGTGAGGGAATCTTCAATTATCTAGAGTACACTTGTTGAGTGCATACATGCATCAACTGACTGATAACTCACAATTAGCTCCTCAAATAGTTTGGAACTAATTTAACTGGACTTAACTCGGTAAATTGAGCTAACTAATTACAACTCAAATATAACTCAACCTTATCTCCTTAATTAAGGGATAATTTCCTTAATTTAAGGGATAATTGTTACTTGACTTCAGAAAGACTTCTAACTTGAATTTCTCCAACTAATTAATCCATAATGAATTAATTAGTTAATTCCAAGTAGCTCGTGAGACTAAATTCGAATTTTAATTCAAGGACAAATTAAAATTGGAATATTCTTGTTGCCACATTTCAACACTCCCTCTCAATAATAAAGGGGTTATCTGCCACCCTGGCCCTGTCTTTATGGAACTCGAATTTACACTTTGATAATGTCTTTGTCAAAATGTCAACATCTTGCTCCTCTGTTGAAATATATTGCAGCAACATGATCGTCCTCGCTACATAGTCTCTGAGATGATGATACCGGATGTCGATGTGTTTGGACCTATCATGAAATACTGGATTCTCAGAGAGTTTGGAACAACTCTGATTATCACAATAGATCACAATTAGATCCATCCTCTGATCAAACAAACCAACTAGAATTTTCTGCCTCCAGAGGGCCTCACATGCTGCTTGACTTGCAGCCATGTATTCTGCCTTTGCCGAGCTGAGTGCAACCGAAATTTGTTTCCTACTATACAGAGAAACTACCGTTGACCCAAGGTTGAAAATCCCTCCTAATGTGCTCTTCTGATCTGATGGACTCCCTGCCCAAGCTGCATCTGTGAAGCCTTGTAGCTTCACTCCCTTTGTCTGTGTATACCATAATCCATGCTGAGATGTGCCTCTGAGGTATCTCAATACATGCTTTGCTACCTTCCAAAACATCTTGGTAGGATGAACCATCGCTTGACTCAGCCGGTTCACCGCATAGAAAAAATCTGGTCGTGTGTTCACTAAGTAAATCAGTGAATCCACAAGTTGCCTATACATAGTAGCCTCCACTACTTCTCCTGAAGTAGCATCCTCCTTACTCTAGTTACCTACTAGAGGAGTCTACATGGGCTTGAACTTCTCCATGTGGAATCTCCTGAGTATCTCGTTGGCATACTTGCCCTGAGACACAAACAATTCCCCATCCTTCTGCCACACTTCCATACCAGGGAATTAATGCATGAGACCCATGTCTTTCATCTCAAATTCTCTTGTAAGGTCCTCCTTTCGAGACATGATCAACTGATCATCACCAGTCAATATGAGATCATCAACATAAAGAACGATGATCAACAACTTACCTTTCACCACGATGTTGTACAGGTTCGCATCCGCTTCACTCTTTGTGAAGCCCAACCCGGTGAAGTAGTTGTCTATCCTAGTGTACCAAGCACAAGGTGCTTGCTTCAGCCTGTACAACGCTCTCTTGAGTCGGCACACATATGACTCATGATAGAAGGTCTCAAAACCTTTCGGCTGCTCTATGTACACCTCTTCCTCAATATCGCCATTGAGGAATGCAGTCTTCACATCCATCTGATGGATATTCCAACCCATCTGTGCTAATAGTGCCAACATTGATTTGATAGATGAGTACCTTACGGTAGGTGCAAAAGTCTCATCACAATCAATCCCCTCAATCTGTGAAAAGCCACGGGCAACAAATCTTGCCTTATGCTTCTCCACACTACCATCAGTAGCTTGCTTTACCTTGTAAAGCCAATGGGAACTCACGACTGACTTGTTCTCCAGTCTTGGAACCACGTCCCAAACACTGTTACAAACTATGGAGTCATATTCCTCCACCATAGCATCAACCCAAATCGGCTGCTGCACTACTTCCTCAAAGGAAGATGGCTCAGTCTCAACACATTCCCCAGCAAGGGCCACGTATATAGTGTACCTCTCAAGTGACCTCCTTTGTCTGAGCTGAGAAAATGGTACTCCCACATTCTCTCTCGCATCCTGCAACAATCTGTTAGCTTCTTTTGTGTGCTTCCATCCATTGAGTGGATGTCTCCACTCCTGGAACCTCTGCATACGGCTGCTCTGCATCAGTCTGAGGCTCCTCCTCCTTAGGATCCAACCATTCCTCCACAACCTATAGTTGGAGCTTCCTCTAAAGGGAAACTCGCATGGCCTTCTGCTCATCATACTTGAGATCTCTGCAAACCACTGTCCTCCGATTGGTAGGCAAGTACCCCTGATGGTTGTGAGGTGTATTAGTGTACCCCACAAGTATCCCCAAATTTGTTGTTGGCTCAAGCTTCTTTCGTGCATCCTTTGTCACATGGAAATATACCGATGAGCCAAAGATCCTGAAGTGACCACATCTGGTCTCTTACGGGAGAAAGCTTCCTTTGGTGTCTTCATCCCAAGTATGCGATGTGGGCTTCTATTCTGCAAATAGACCGTTGTGTCGCATACCTCAGCCCACAAGTGAAGTGGTAGGCCTTCGTCATGCAGCATCGTCTGTGCCGCCCCTACAATAGTTTTGTTCTTCCTCTCGGACGCCCCATTCTATTGTGGGTTATGAGGTGTCGTCAACTCTCGTTTAATTCCTTCCACTGCACAGAAGTCTTTAAACTCTCGAGAGACATATTCTCCACTGTTGTCACTTCTCAAGGTCTTGACCTTTTTCCCTGACCCTTTCTCGACCAAAGCTTTGAACTCGCAAAACTTTAAGAAGGTTTGGTCCTTCTTCTGCATGAAATAAATCCAACATTTACGAGAAAAATCATTAATGAAAATCACATAATACCTTTGCTTCATTGTGGATGTTGTCGAGAATGGTCTACACACATCTGTATGAACTCGCTCTAAGATAGTGTTTGCTCGACTGTCTCGATAATGAAAGGAAGACTTAGTGTACTTTCCCAAGTTACAACCTTTGCATGTGTCAAATTGCTTAAGTTTACCTTTGGGAAGTCCTGTAGATATCTGTTGCATTATCTTCAAGCCCCATGATGCAAATGGCCCAACCGAATGTGCCAAAACTTGCCAATGTCTTGGCTTTGCACCAATTATGTTTTTGTACTCAATGCTGCACAACCATCTACCTTAATTTTATAGAGATTATTCACCTAAATCCCTATCCTCTTGGTCTGACCTGTGTCTATGTGTCTTAGGAACGCCTTTCCTTTAATGAAGACAACATCGTAGCCTTTTTCCTACAACATCGCAACTGATACCAAGTTCTTCTTCAGTCCAAGCACATACATCACATTTGTTAAGGTGAGAGGAGCTCCATGCTCCCTCTATAAAACAACCATGCCCACTCCTGAAACACTATACTTTCCGTCGTCACCCATCTCTATGTGCATCTCGAGGTCTTTCTCTTCCAAGGCACTGAATAAACTTTTATCGCCGGTCATGTGGAATGAGGCTCTACTGCCAATATACTAGACACAACCCATCATCGATGACACCATGCATGCGATGAGGGTAAAGTCCATTTCAAACTAAGAGGCTAATGCCTCACCTTCCAATCCTACCAAGGATCCTTCTTGGACTTCTCCGATGGGCAATTGGTCGCATAATGTCCCATCTCAATTTGAGTATGATATAAATTCGATTTGCACCTGCAACCCCAAACTTCAAACTTTGAATTCTCTTCTTCGTATACTTTTCACAGCTCCGATAAACTTGGCTCTAATATCATGTAGAATTTCTTCCAATTCTCTACAAATCTACCTATGAGATCTATATAGAAAATATGATTGTAGATTAACTCGATAATGCAATATACCAAAGCAAAATACTATAATCTACTTCTACTATCAAACTTGCGGAAGCTTAAAGATCGAGCTCAATCAGAGCTGAACACATATAAACAGAAGAAGAAGAATCAATACACATGAAACACAGAAAATACTCATGGGAAAGCCTCAGCTAAAAACCCCACTATATGTATTATCATACAAGGTGGAAATACATAGAGATTATACAAACCCTTAGCTCTCACAACTAGCTAGCTCTCAGTACAATCCTCCTGGATGCTCACAGGCAACCAAAGCTTCTCACAAGCCTTCCTCTTTGCCCTCCAAGCTCCTATTTCCTTGTGCAATTCCTATGGGATGATCTCCTTCACCCAATGGAACACTGCTCTCACACACTGCTCTAACACACTGTCAGAACTGCGCAATCCTCAAGGAACCTTCTACATGCATGAGTTTCCTTTATAGGAGAAAACATGCAATTGATAGTACATTGTCCTTGACATTTAGCTCAACTAGGTCTTTCTCAGAATAGACATGCATGAGTTACTGATGAGGGAATCTTCAGTTATCTGGAGTACACCTGTTGAGTGCATGCATGCATCAATTGACTGATAACTCACAATTAGTTCCTCAAATAGTTTGGAACTAATTTAACTGGACTTATCTCAGTAAATTGAGCTAACTAATTACAACTCAAATATAACTCAATCTTATCTCCTTAATTAAGGGACAATCTCCTTAATTTAAGGGATAATTGTTGCATGACTTCAAAAATACTTCTAACTTGAATTTCTCCAACTAATTAATCCATAATGAATTAATTAATTAATTCCAAGTAGTTGGTGAGACAAAATTCGAATTTTAATTCAAGGACAAATTACAATTGAAATATTCTTGTTTCTACATTTCAACAATCTCAACAAAAACCAAGAAGATAGAATAAAGGAAAAGGTAAAATTAAGAAGGATTATTCATCGCGGGACAAACAAACAAATCAGTACTCCGATAAGAAATTAAAGCATCACTACTTTTGACTATCCTTACTGTGCAAAAGTGATTTAGTTTATGAAATATTCCACTTCTCCCACTGTGTTGACTGACTCGTTTCCCAATTAGGAGACCTATATGATTGCTCAAGATCCATCTTCCTCTAACACGGTTTTAATGCTCTTCTCCACAAAGCATAAATTTGATGTTATGGTGGCCACTTGAAACAAGTACTATGGTTATGGGAATCCTCCAAACGATCAAGCTACTAATCAACCTGCCAATTCGACATCACCTCCATCTTATCCTCCTTTGCCCATGCTTCGTATGGAGTTAACTATTAGGCCTCTGAAGGGTGTTTTTCATAAGTCCGATTTCAACCATCGTGTCAGGGCTGCTCAAAATCATAACGTAGTTGAGGACATGGCTCAATCTCCATCAGCTATGTCGAACCTCGAGGTGTTGCAAAACTTCCCCGCCCAGAAAAAGGATTTACTTTCAATTATTGGATGTGTGGAGCCTTCGGATTCCAACCTAGTCTTTTTCAGTCGTAAAAACTATTCCCCTCACCTTCCAACGCAATTGGCCTTTATCATTTAGGTTGTTGTCCGTGGTAAGAACATTCATTGTTCTATTATGGACGAGGAAGCCTTGACCTACATCATGTCTATGTCTTTCTAGAAAGTGATTGGTTTACCTCAACTGAGTCAGCAACCCACCACATTAAAGGCTTTTGATGGGAGAACATATAAGCATTGTGGTATTCTAAATTCCTTACAAATAAAATTAGGGGAAAAATAGTATCCATAGAATTGGAAGTTATTGACAGACCTCTTGATTATAATCTTCTATTGGGTCATACGTGGGTTTATTCCATGGCCGCAATTGTTTCGACTTATTTCCGTACGATCGTCTTTCCTCATAAGCGAAGAATTATGGCCATTGGCCAACTCACATTTTTCGCCTCCGATTCTCATGTTACTGGAAGTGTCCCGCTTGTAGGGGAAACTCCACATTCTTGTCAGCATGTCAGGGTTGGATTATTAAAGGATTTCTCAATCATGGGAACCTTTTCTCTCCCTCCTCCTCCTCTTCCCAAAAACTCATCTTCAGTTTCTTATATCAATATGATAACATCTTCTACTTTCCAGACCGATCCATGGACTGTACAAGATGAAAATAGCATCCATAGTTTCGGTGAATGAATGTTGCTTGGCCCTATTGAACTTGATTAGGAACCTATCTATTCAGATTGTGCGGCTCATACTTTCTCTTCGATCAATTGGATTGATTGATCATTAGATTATGGCACATTTTCTGATCCATTCTCTCACGTATTCTCTATCGATGAGAGCATCATGGAGATCATGATGCCATACGATGTGTCATGGAATGATCATCACCATCATTCCTCCTTGCCAGATTCCATTGACGATAATCGCAATGATGTGTATCTACCTAATTTCGTTGAGCCTTTTACAAGTTTCATTTCTATCCATGAAGTCAATTCTAAGAAGAATCTCTCAAATATCAAAGACACTGTACCTCACGATTAAACTCGGTATTGTCGAAAATCTGCACATTAGTGCATCTTCCTCTCCATCTGAGATTGATACCTATAAATCCCTATTTCAAGAGTTTTGTGATGTCTTTTCATGGACTTATGAGGAAATTCCAGGTATCGACCTAAATATAGTAGTGCACGAGAGTAAAACATATCCTAATGCTAAACCAGTATGCTAGTGCCTCTGTTTGGTCCATCCAAAGAAGGTTATCATGATAGAAAGTGAAGTTGAAAAATTCCTTCGTGTTGGTTTCATCTACCTCGTTCCTCTCACAGATTGGGTATCAAATATTGTATGTGTCATGAAGGAACATGGGACAATCTGTGTATGTGTCGATTATTGGGATGTGAATCACGCTTGTCCAAAGGACAATTACCTGACCCCATTCATCGACTGAATTATTGATGACTGCACCGATTGTGAAATCTATTCTTTCATGGATGGTTTCTCTAGATATAATCAAATCAACGTTCTCCTCGCAGATCAACCTAAGATTGAATTTACTTGTCCCTAGGGTACATTTTCCTACTGGAAACTCCCATTTGATCGAAGAATATTCGGGCCAAGTTTCAATGGCCAATGGATTACACTTGTCATGATATTAAACATATTGTGCAACCCTATTTGGACGATCTCCTTGCTCATTCCAAGTATCAGGTTGATCACCTGATGCATCTTAGGGCCATTTTATTATGGTGTAGACACTATAATATTTGACTAAATCCACACCAATTTGTGTTCTGCATTATTTTTGGTGCTTCTCAGTTTTGTTATTTCAAAACATAGAATTTGTATCCATCCTCTGAAAGTACAGACAATTATCGACTTTCCTGAACCTTTTTGACTTGTTCAAGTACAACGACTTCAAGGGAAAGCTAACTTCCTGCGATGGTTAGTCCTGAATTACATTGAGTTGACCAAAGGATTCATTCATCTACTTAAGAAAGGGGTTCCCTTCCATTGGGATTATGCAACCCATAAACCGTTTTATGCCCTGAAATATGTTTTGATTCAGGCATCTCTATTATATCCCCCTGATTACCAATGTGACTAGTTCATGTATCTAGTTGCTGCCATTTATACTATAGCAATGGTATTGGTCCAAGAAGACAATGTAGGGAAAAAACACCCCATATATTATCTAAGTCAGAATCTCAATGATACCAAGATTAGGTATACCCATGTAGAAAAGTTGGCTTTGGCAAGCATTTAAGCCGTCGAAAGGTTTTGCCATTACATGTTGCTCCAGAAAACTACGGTAGTTTCAGATTGCAACCTTATGACACAAATTTTGTCACGTCAATTGTTGGGGGGGAATGCTTTAAATGGATCGTCATCCTACAAGATTTTGACCTAGAATTCATAAAATCCAAGTCAAAGAAATCCTTGGTCTTCGCTGAGCTTATAAGCGACCTTCCTTCCCCTAATTTTGAATCGACATATGACAAGTCGTTGTTTCTGATTTCATCATCTGACCTGTGCTATGGAGACATTCTGATTTATCTACAGACCCAGACTTTCTGGTCTTGAACCTCTCACTCCAAGCAACGACGTATTCGATACCAAGCCAAGAATTACATCATCATTGGAGACACCCTTTATCGACGCAGTATTGATACAATTTTACGAAGGTTCCTCACGCATGAGGAGGCTAAGAAAGTCCTCAATGAATGGTACTCAGGGGCATGTAGCAATTATTTATATAGCTATGCTACCGCGCAGAAGGTCTTATGCATTGGTTACTTTTGGCCTACCATTTTTCGAGACTATATTCTTGTTGTCCAGAGTTTCATGCATGGCAAATTTATGATCATAAGACCCATGCTCTGCCCGCTCCAATGCATCACGTTATTATCGTCAGCTCATTTATGAAATGGGTTATTGACTTAATGAGATGTAATCATCACTAAGCCAGTGAGAATGGTTATATGATTATTGTAGTATATTATTTTACTAAATGGGCTCAGGCAATGCCTACATTTAACAACACTGACGAAACGGTTGCATACTTATTTTTCAGTCACGTTATCACACGGTTTGGTGTTCTGCAAGCCATAGTTATGGATCATGGAAATAATTTCTAGAATCATATGATGACCCAACTAACTACTAAGTTGGGACTTTTCCATGAGAGTTCCACTCCTTACTATCTTCAGGCTAATGGACAAGTTGTGGCTATCAATAAAGTTATAAAAACTATGCTTCAACGTATGGTAGGGGTCCATAAATTGGATTGGAATTTGCTCCTTTATGTTTCCTTGTGGGCATAACAAACCTAAGTGAAGACTGCTACGAGATTTACACCCTTTCAGTTGGTTTATGGTCTGGAAGCAATCCTTCCAATCAAATGTGAAATTCCATCATTGAAACTAGTTGTTGAACTTTTTCCTGCTACTTCTGTAGAAGAAGAACATCTTTTACATCTGAACCGATTAGATGAGACACAGCGTGATGCCGCTATAGGTAATGAAGTTCGTAAAATATGTATCAAAGCGTAATACGACAAAAGTGTCAAGCCTCATGTCTTCTTAGAAGGAGACCTTTTTCTTTTATATGACCAAGAATCTAATAAGTTAGTCTCAGGAAAGTTCCAACCTATGTGGTCAGGTCCATATATTGTCAAGCATGTCCTTGCAAAAAGGGCCTATGAGTTAGTCGATTTCAATGGAATTCCACTGAGGCAACCTAACTAAAGAAATATTATGCTTGATCTCATGTGTAGTAACATTGTGCACATATTGTCTATAGGTTTGCTAAGTTTGTTTGCAGTGTGTCTCTTTAGAGTTTCCTGAGGTTTCTGTTGATTCCATATGAGGGGATCAATCAGAGCCTTCAAGCAAAGAATGCTAAATTGAGGAGACTTTTACGAGAATAAAAAGAGGTGAAGCAAATATTGCAGCATTAGTTACGAGCCATACAAGAGGCCTTGGAAAATTTTAAGTGCAGTGCAGGCTTAGCAGAGTCATCAGCACCTATTTCATAATCGACAACTGAGGTAAACAATGTTGATCGTTCTTCAATTTCGTTTTCACATGACCATATTTCTGTTGGAAACATGGAGGTACCAATTTTAAGAACTGACATGAGACTCCTTACTAAGGTGGGGTATAAAGAAGGAGGACTTGGTGTTAATGGCCAAGGAATGACTCAGCGATTTGAGGTTGTACAAAGACCTCGATTTGCAGGCTTGGGATACACTGAAGGAGAGTGCTCAAAGGTAGCAGAAGTTTCAAGACAATGCCAAAACCATCAAAGAAAGAGGATGATTGGAATACGTCACAATCCTCCCATGACAATGCACACTGCAGGAGAAGAGCTAAGGCAAGCCCTCACCGCCAGAATTTCACCAGAGATAGTCAAGAGAGGTATAACTAGTCTCAATATTCTAAAGTTCATTTTGATTACAAGCACATTATTAACTATTAGCATAAATCATGGCGTGGAAAACCATGTATTTTTTGTGGTTTACATAACCATGTGGTTGTTGAGTGCTGGAAGAGAATAGCTACAAGAAAGAGGACGAGACGTGAAAGACCTTCTCCACATCAGGGAAGGAAGAAGGTAAAGTAGGCATGGAGGAAGAAGACTTTTTACTGTCATTGCAACAAAGGTGGACATTAAAGAGCCACGTGTTGGAGACTCCATCCAGAGTAGCGTCACAAGGACAAAGCACTTGTGCAGGAAACAGTTGAAAAAGTTGTTCAACAAGCAAATCCGCCATAGGGATTTGACCCATTCACTTTGATAAGTGAGAGATAGTTTTACCATATATGGTACCTTTTCATGGGTGCATTTTGTAAATCATGTGTTGCGATATAATTGTAAAAGTGATGATGTATTTTCCATCGCTTATTAAAGAAATGATGATTTTTTTGGCCTTTTATTGATAGTTGTGGTATTGATTTCTATTATGATGTGAACTTGACCAAAGAGTGTGTGTTATAAATTATTGGAAAGTATGGGGATGCTTGGGTCATGATTGGTCATGTAATTGAGCATGTAGTTTGCAAATATTGTTTACAGATTTGTAGATATTGCAGGTATCAGTTCATCACTTATGGTTCTGAAGAACAAGGGTGAAGGAGAAGGAAGTGTGAACTATCAGGAAACTTGTTGTGTAGGTAATGTAACACAACCATTGTAGATTATGTTAATGATTTTGTAGGACCAAAAGCTCTTCAGTGGGGAGTAATGATCCAGGTGGCTCCAAACACACTCAGTATTCAAGAGAGGCCTTGAAAAAAACTCAAAAATAAGAGTCCTCGGATTGAAGTGAAAACAAGACTAGATCATAGTTGTCATCGTCCTGATTCCAAGGGTGTGAAAGACACTCAAATCTGAGTTTGTATGCTCAAGATATTCATGGTCAAAGTTTTGGTTAAACTTGGCCAAGTGGCAGTCACTAATGAGGCAACAATTTGGGAAAGTCCCGACGACAGAATGCAGTGGTCGGAAAGGGAAAAATTGTTGCCTACTTAATTTGTCTAGTGACCGATAAAAACCAACAGATTAATTTTGAATGGTTGATTAGATGAAAAAAATGGGGTGGTGGGCCACCAACCCTGCCACCCATATATATAAACATGTTGTGATGGGTGGGTGTGCCACCGACTGACGGACCCAATCAACCCAACACCTATCACCATATTATTTGTTATGGGACCGGCTGGGGTCGAACCCACCCGACCCACGTGGGTCAGCCCGCCAATCAGGCGGTCCTGTATTCCATACCATAAACCACACAACATTACATACAATGCCAACTGCCATCTCTAGTGCCACTATAACCATATGCCATATGTGAACACTGCCCAATTGTTAAGCAGCAAGGGCAGGGGTTCGACCTTGGGACCTTCGCCTACCCAAGTTAGCATGTCCCCAACAACCCAAACATGTTTTCATTGTTATGTTCAGAGAAGGATTAATATTTAAGCAGTGATCAGTTATGCGACAGAGGAAGGGTTCGGAAGCGGAGGCCAAGAACCAAGTGTGGAACTAGGAGTCGAGGAACTACGCCCAGGCCAAGGACATTTTTTAAGGAGGAATATTCCATAAAATATTCCTTGATGTAGTGAGGAATCTAAAAGATTCCCTAGAGGGCGATTTTTCACAGTATCAAATTCATGTCAACTTTAAACTTAAAAGAACCAAAATTTCATAGGGAATGTGATGGTGTGGTCCATTTTCTCATCTAAGCAACAAAATTTCAGGCGATCAGCAGTGAGGAACCTTGGTAGAATCTTAAGGAATCTAAAAGACTCCTTTGGAGGCTGATTTTTTACAGAGGCGAAATAATGCTAACTTTATATTCATTTTTCCCAGAATTTTGCAGGGAACGCAGTGGTGTACTCAAAATCTTCATCCGAGTAGTAGATTTTTCGACCATCTTCAAGAAGGAATATTTGGGGGAATCTTTTAGATTCTCGAGGGTCCATAATTTTACGGTGTCAAAAAGGGGCAAAGATTATAGTCGTTTCACACGATTTCGCGCCACGAATTCAATAGTGCAATCCATTTTGTCAGTTTAACTTTGAATTTTCAGGCCATCCCTGAAAGTGGAGGTAAATGATGCAATGATGCCATGTTTCTCTATCGATTTGCTGAGATGATGTTTTTACTGTTGAGATCCTTGTTACCATTATGTTGACGGATACTTGTATGCCACGTCATATGAAAATTTATTAGCTTGTCATGTTGAAAGAAGACCCATTTGAGTGAGAGTTCCTATAGGAGAATGTCTTGTGGAGGGACATGCCACTCTAGTTGAGGGAATTTATCCTTGTAATGACAAATAATGTACTATGTATTCATCATCATCTTGTAACATTTAATGAAGCAGCCTCCCCACTCTTGACACCGAGCTCGGAGATGTAACCCACATTGGGTGAACTCTGATATCAATGTGTTTTGTGCTCTTGATTTTGATGGTCGTCATTATGTTTCACTTTCTTTACAATATGCACATGTGGCTTTTCATACTCTTTCATATGCAATTTTGCAAACATCACAGAAGTAAAAGATCTTAGTTAACTCTGATAGCTGAAGACATCTGGATCAAGTTTGGTATCATAGCGGTCTTCTCATTGATATGAATTGCGAATGTGAATGATTAAGCGTGCAACAAGAAGGGAAATGGAGAACAACAAAGATCTTTATGAGGACCTCCTCATAATAGAACACATGCTGGACATAATGTATGCAAATTATAAGGATAAGATGGCAAGAGAGGAATGGGAGAAAGAAAGAGCAGAGAATGATTCCCCATCTCCATCTTCCAGTGATTATTCATCTTCTTTATCATCTTCTCATTATCGAGATGAGGAGATCAATTAGAGCCTTCAAGCAAAGAATGTTGAATTAAGGAGACTTCTAGGAGAAGAAAAAGAGGAGAAGAAGATATTTCAGCTTCAGTTATTAGCCACAAAAGAGGCGTTGGAAAAGTTGAAGCACAACGCAGGCTTAGCGAAGCCATCATCACCTATTTCAGAATCGACAGCTGAGGTAAATAGTGTTGATTGTTCTTTAGCTTCATTTTCACATGACATTATTTATGTTAGAAACATGGAGGTACCCATTTCAGGAACTAACATGAGACTCCTTACCAATATGGGGTATAAGGGAGGAGAACTTGGTGTTAATGGCCAAGGAATGACTCAGCCATTGGAGGTTGTACAGAGACCTTAATTTGCAGGCTTGGGATACACTTAAAGGGAGTGCTCGAAGGTAGCAGAACCTTCCAAGACATTGTCTAAACCATCAAGGAAAGAGGATGATTGGAACACATCACAATCCTCCCATGACAGTGCACATTGCAGGAGAAGAGCTAAGGCAAGCCCTCACCGCTAGAATTGCACCAAGATAGTCAAGAGAGGTATAAATTATCTCAGTATTCTAAAGTTCATTTTTATTATAAGCATATTATTAATGATGAGCATAAATCATCGTGTAGAAAACCATGTAGTTTTTGTGGTTTGCATAACCATGTAGTTGTTGAGTGTTGGAAGAGAATGGTAGCAAGAAAGAGGACAAGACTTGAAAGTCCTTCTCCAGATAAGTGAAGGAAGAAGGTAAAGCAGGTCTCGAGGAAGAAGACATTTTGTATTCATTGCAATAGAGGTGGGCATCAAAGAGCCACGTGTTGTAGACTCCTTCCATAGCAGCATTGCAAGGACAAAGCACTCGTGTAGGAACCAGTTGAAAAAGTTGTTCAACAAGAAAATCCACCACAGGGAGATGACCCATTCACTTTGACAAGTGAGAGATGGTTTTACTAGATATGGTAGCTTGTCATGGCCGCATTTTGTAAATCGTGTGTTGTGATATAATTGTAAAAGTGGTGATGTGTTTTCCATCGCTTATTAAACCAACGATGATGTTGTTGGTCTTTTATTGATAGTTGGGGGTATTGCTTTCTATTATGATGTAAACTTGACCAAAAGCGTGTGTTATAAACTCTTGGAAAATATGGGGATGCTTGGGTCATGATTGGTCATGTAATTGAGCGTGTAATTTGCAAATATCGTTTACAGGTTTCCAGAGGATGTAGGTATCAATTCATCACTTATGGCTTCGAAGAACAAGGGTAAAGGAGAAGGAAGTATGACTTGTCAGGACATTTGTTGTGCAGAAAATGTAACACCACAATTTCAGATTATGTTCATACTTTTGAAAGATAAAAATCTCCTCAGTGGGTAGGAATGATCCAGGTGGCTCCAGACACACTCAGAATTCAGAAGTGGCCTTGAAAAAGCTCAAAAATAAAATTCCTCAAGTTGAAATGAAACCAGGACCTGATCATAGTTCTTGTCGTCCTAATTCCAATGGTGCAAACGACACTCACATCCGAGTTTGTAAGCTCAAGATATTCACGGTAAAAGTTTTGGTCAAACTTGGCCAAGTGACAATTGTTAATGAGGCAACAATTTGACAGAGTCCCGGTGCACGTAATCCGGTGGTCGAAAAGGGAAAATTTGTTGCCTACTTAATTTGTCTAGTGATCCTTAAAAACCGATGGATTAATTTTGAATGGTTGGTTATATGAAAAAAATAAATAATAAATAAAAAGTTTGGGGTGGTGGGCCACCAACCTCGCCACCCCCCAACGACATGCCACACACACACACACACACACACAATATATAATATATATATATATATATATATATATATATATATATATATATATTTATATATATATATATATATATATATATATATATATATATATATATATATATATATATATAAAGTTATAATGGGTGGGCAGGCCACTAGCCGGCGAACCTGCCCGAGCCAACACTTGTCGCCATATTATGTGTTATGGTACCGATGGGGATCGAACCCGCCTGACCCATGTGGGTCGGCCCGCCAATCGGGTGGTCCCACTTTCCATACTATAAATCGCAAAAAAATTACATAAAATGTCAACTGCCGGCTCTAATGTCGCTATAACCGTATGCCATATGTGAACACCACCCAACGGTTAACAAAATGATCCACCAGTTAATTTTTAAATTAACGCTAAAAACATTGTTAAGTGGCAGGGGTGGGGGTTCGACCTTGGGATATCCGCCCACCCAAGGAAGGATTAATATTTAAGCAGTGATTAGTTGTGCGACAGAGGAGGGGCGCCAAAAAGGAGGCCGAAAAATGAGTGCAGAGTTAGGGGCCGAGTAACTTCGTCCAAGCTAGGCACATTTTTTGAGGAAGAATATTCCTTAGAATATTCCTTGATGCAGTGAGGAATCTAGAAGATTCCCTAGAGGGTGATTTTTCATAGTGTTAGATTCATGTCAACTTTATACTCAAAAGAACCAAAATTTTACAGAGAACGTGATGGTGCGCTCTGTTTCCTCATCTGAGCAACATAATTTCAAGTGGTAAGTAGTGAGGAATCTTGGCAGAATCTAAAGGAATCTAAAATATTCCCGAGGTTGATTTTCGACAGAGGTGGAATGATGCTAACTTTATAGTCATTTTTCACATAATTTCATAGGGAGAGCAGTGGTGTGCTTAGAATATTCATCTGAGCAGTGAATTTTTCAGCCATCTTCAAGAAGGAATCTTTGGGGGAACCTTTGAGATTCCCGAGGGTCCATAATTTGACGATCTGAGAAAGGGGCAAAGTTTATAGTCATTTGACACAATTTCGCATGACGAATTCAATGATGTAATCCATTTCGTCAGTTGAGCTTTGCATTTTAGGCTCGCCCTGCTAGTGGACATAAATGATGTAATGATACCATATTTCTCTCTTGATTTGTTGAGATGATGTTTTTATTGTTCAGATCCTTGTTACAATTACATTGAGGGATACTTGTATGCCATGTCATGTGATAATTTATTAGCTTGTCATGTTGAAGGCACGCTGAAGGAGGGCCCATTTGAGTGAGAGTTCCTATAGGAGAACGTATCATGGAGAGACATGCCACTCTGGTTAAGGGAATTTATTCTTATGATGAAAAATAATGTACCATGTACGCATCATCATCTTGTAACATTTAATGAAGTGACCTCACCACTCTTGACACTAGGCCTAGAGACGTAACCCACACTGGGTGAACTTCGTTATCAATGTGTTTTGTGTTCTTGATTTTGATGGTCGTCATTGTGTTTCATCTTCTTTACAGTATGCACATGTGGCTTTTCATACTCTTTCATATGCAATTATTCTAACATCACAAAATTAAAAGATCTTAGTTAATTTCGATAGCTTAAGAGATCCAGATCAATCTTTGTGGCTGTTAGGTTGGGAAATTTGCTTGTCTTTTAGTTTATCATACCATTTCAAAGCCTCCGCTTTTGGTTTTGCGCCAATGCTACCAAATCCATTCAGTGTCATCGATGTGTTTAAGAGAAGACATTTAGTTAATATATGCTACAATACTCTTAAGGATTTATTCCATGTCTGCCTTTCTTGATCCAGTTCTGTATCAGCATCATTCTGAACATTCTGTCTCAAATCATCATACTTATTTCTTGTCGTTGATGGGGGTTACATTAGGGCCCTCTTGCAACAGGTCGCTTCCTATCAGCATCAGCTCATTATCCAGGAAGTTGACTTAGAAACACCCCTAGGTACCTTGGTGCTTGTATACATCAATGGCAATTTTCCTCACTCTTGGCGACATTTTTACATCATTTCCCTTTGACCCGAACATTATGTGTGGTGTTCGACATCAAATCATTTATTCACACCATACATATTATACTAGAGTACCTTAAGAGCCATTAACATCATCTGTGTTTTCTCTCACGTCTGTTAACAACTTACATCATTGGCCGGTAATCAAATGGTGTCTACCATATTCGACTCCAACTCATTGATTCACATGGTTAGACTTTTACATTGGTTTGTTGTGAGAATGAGTTAGAAGACCCCAGATCTAGTTTCATCTATCCGAGCTGTGATTTCGGGAGTAATACATAATCACAATGTATGATGGCTATGATCATACAGGCATTCATCCAGTCATGGTTCCACCATGAGTCATAAGTGGACATGTCTTTTGATCATTGTACATGTAATGTTAGCTTATGTGTTGAGTATGGGTATGCCTCCCTTAGCAAAGATATCATGATGTAAATGTATTGTAACAGATGACGATCTCATCGATTGTCCTTGATCTTAACTTATCACAAGGTAAAGCACTTTAGTCATCATATATCATTTTTGACTTTGCACTTTAGGGCGCAATCTGGTATAGGCCATTTGATCACATCTAGTCAATAGGCCTTCAACTGGATCAATCAACTTCCTTTTACCTCCTTTTCATCATCCTTGCACAAATCCCTAAGCATGAATTATTATAATCCCAGACTTTTTGCATGAGAACACCTTGTTTCAGTAATTTTAAGGACCAATGCTCTTTGGCCTCCTACTGGACAGCGTTGACTACCAGATTTCTCCACTGTGGCCTACATTGATCACCTACAGGTTGCTCCACTATGCACCTGTATTGGTTCTAGAAACTTGGGAAAAAGAGAGAGAATCCTGAAGCCTCTTCTTCCAGAAGCTTCCAAGATCTGTTGTAACCATTTACCTTGGTTAAAAGTTTCAAATATTATCCTTCCTACCTTGGATTTTTCATCCCTTATCCCTTGAGCTTATCCTCCCATCAAGAGTGGATCTCAATCCCTAATTGGTAAAAGGATAAGAATTCATGAACTACCTCCTTCACCTATATATTTACTTCCATCAATAGGCAAGGGGTTGGCTTTTGGAGAGTGATTCTACCCTTATGTTGTTGATGTGAGAGATATCTTTTCATGCATCAGGGTGATTATAGGTGCACTTTGTGACAAGGAAAGTACAAGTCAACTTGGAGGAGCTCTTTTACAATATCAATACCTATTTTTGGTTGTAACTCACTCCATTTCTATTAATGAAAATATTTCTTTGTTTTCGTATACATGATGTTGTGGTTTCATATATTTCAATACATTGTTGATCTATTGAATAAAGTGATTAGATGATGTTGCATAGATTCCATGGATCCGTGGCTTGTGTTATATGACTGTGCAGGTTCTAGTAATAGTGATCGGAGCTAGGATTGGAGCATTAAAGCTAAAGAAGGAGCGAAACATACGACAAATTCCAGGTGGGCTTCGTCCTAATATATATTTACTTTAAGGAAAACATTATTTCCTTTATCTTTTTCTTGTTCTAGGTGAGTCCACCAGGCCTAGGGAAGATACTTTTGTCCTTAGTCATATATTATGCATAACACATATTCCATAATAACATATAGAAATGGGAGATGAAGAAGAGATAAGGTCAATGGAAGACAATTCAACTTGACTATTAAAAATATGTGCAAACCACTTTGTGTTGTGTAATTGTGTTAATGCACCTTGGGTTTCTCTATTAGGGTGCTTGCAATTATGTCACCATATAAGTTTATGTCATAATCTTTACTGTGAACATGTCAAAATGTTGAATGATGAGTTTGATTGTTTAACACCTCTCATGACACATTGTTGTCCACCATTATGAAACTACAAAAAACTTATTCTCTACAATTTTGGACTTATGTTATTTTCTTAATTGCGACTCACACTCTTGAAGTAATGTCCAACTTCATACAGCCATACTTTCCTACATTATGTTGAATTTTTCCTTGTTGTGTATCCAAATTATCCAAAACTTATCCAACCTTTAAATTTCTGTAAGATCAATGGGAGTGTGTTGGGGAGGGTTTGCTAGGGGTTTATTCATGGTGCAAGGTGCTCCACCCTAACATTCCACAAATTTAAGAATGTGTTTGATATCCACTGCCACCTTTTGAATACATGGTCTATTTCCACAACAAGTTGGTAATGATTTTAACTTCGTTAATCAAAGCATAATATGAACTAACATCTTACCTAAACATAAAATTGTTATGTATTTTTAAAACGAAAAACAATTTTTTTTATATGGATTAAATGTCAAGGATTATATTCCATGGGGAGAAACTTAATTATCGATGGTCATGCTATGAAGTATTATGTAAGGTATGTGATCGAAGGTTCAAATCCCCCTAATTAGTACATGAACCATGGGGGGGGGGGGCACACATGGTTCACCTAGGGGTTATAGTGGTAGCGATTGAAATTAAACATGTGCCATGGGAGTATGAGGCTAATGAAGTTGAAAATTACTCTAGTTAAAAAATAATATTGTGAATGATTATACTAATATTAACAATTTGAATGCTTACCTACATGGGGTGACTTAATGCTTGGAAGATAACATGTAGTAAGAGCCCCCTTTGGATTTCACACCTCTGAGATCACTTGAATAACCTTACCTTATTCTCTGACAAGTTGAAATTAAGAGCTTAGAGAGAGCAAGTAAAGACGATAATGATAATTATGAATACATTGTGGTTATACTTTTTGACACATCGTGATTTAGTTTTCTTAGTAGCAAGACATAAGGGGTTGTGGATGTAATTTTAAATATATTTTTTATGAAACTAGTATAGATACTAACTAAAAAAAACAAATGGTGAATGCTTATCTCCTAAGATGGAAAAATTCCACTTTAATAAAATAGGGGAGAGACATCCATAGAAGGAGACAACTTAAATCTATACCACTTGACTTTTTTGTAGAACCTTAAAATGTGTTTGGTTGTTCATGTCTATCTCTACAAGGCGCAAGCAAGGGTAAACAAACCCAAGGGAAATATTGATATAGATCAAGGACCAAGTGAGGAAGGCTTTTATGGGTTCCAAAATGGCCTTTTCATATATCTATATTTAAAACAATCAAAATGAAAATATATAGTTAAGGTTGTAAGTTTAGCAAGATTAACGTTATGGGAATGTTGGGTTGTGTTATATTCTTTCTACGACTAGCCCACGTAGTTAACTAGGGGGTTAGAAGGGAGGCAAAGCCCCCCCTTTTGTTGCGCCGATTGCATAGCGGGGGGAGTCACAGGGGGTTTGAGGGGTGCAAATAACCCCACTTGATGGGGTCCCGGGCAGTGCCCCGAAAATTTTGTTTTTAGACCCTATATTAGGTTGGGCGGACCTACCTATGGTTTTGTGCATGATTTTTCGCACATGGTTTTGGACGCGATGGTTTTCGGTCCATGGTATTGGATGCTTCGGCATGTATAAATATGTATTGTAATATTTAAGGGAACATAATGAAAAATCAAGTTGGTAGTCCTGGTTTGGGATCCAGGAGAAAATCTCTATGTATATGTGTTTTATGTGTTATGCTCTCGCATTGTTTATTTTCTATGTTTTAGAATTCGTATGCAGGTAATTTTTGTATGGGGTTAAAACCTACAAGGAATACTTTTACTAAACCTTTTATAGGCATCAATTGGCATATAGCTTGAAAAAGTGTTTGGTTGTTTATGGCCCTCTCTAGAAGGCACAAGTAAGGGTAGGCACAATCAAGGGAAAGACCATTATAGATTAAGAACCAATTGAAGATGGCTTTTTTGGATTCCAAATGGGCCTTTCATATAGCCTTATTTAAAACAATCAAGATGAAACATAGAGTTATTGTTGTAAGTTTAACAAGACTAATGTTAATGGGGAAACTTTGACTAAACCATTAACAAACATCAATTGGCATATACCTTGAAAAAAAATAGTTCAAGTCTAATTTTAATCATTATACCACTCGAGTGGGTGTTTAATGCCAAACTTTGAATATAAGGAGTCTTGAATAAAGTCATTGATTTTGTGCACAATAAATATTTCGAATTATATAGTTTAAAAGTTTCCTTTAAAAGCTACATTCGAATTACATAGTTTAAAAGTTTCCTTCCAAGATTATATTCAAATTACATAGTTTAAAAGTTTCCTTTCAATGTTGTTAAGGGATTTGACCTTCCCATCAAACAAACGCATCATAAATTGTTTCAATGTATCTCTTAAATTACTTCAAGGTTGAAAGATAAGGGTTATTAGTTAGAGGATTGCCGCTAGTGATGTTCATTATATAATACCATTAAGAGAGTTGATTGAATGAGAGGGAAAATTTGAAATTGTGTCTCTTTTAATGGAAACAAGGTTTGATAACCTCCAAAGTGTAACAAACCTAGTGAAAATTCCATGTAAATAAAATTTAATAAAGGCAAAATAATAACGACGGTTATGGGACACTTATTCCATGTTGAATGTTAAGACAAAGCATCCTAGTGTGGATGTTCATTTGGTTTATTATGGCTAAGGAAATGGCAAAGGCTTTGGAAAGGCATGAGGCATTAATTGACATTTTATTTATGAAAATAAAGGAAATTAGGAGAAAAGGAAGGTGAAAGGTCACAGGTTGCATGTGAGGAGGAAAATGAAGGAAAATAATGGAAAATTGAAAAAAATAGAGGCCTCATTAATAAAAAAGCTTATGAGGATTAGTTGGTACATTTTGGCAATTTTACCTTTTGTTAGTTTAGATTTGGAGCTCTCTCTCTCGCTTACTCTTGGACACTGAGTTTTCTTGGATCACTTCAGCATTGGATCAAGAAAATCAAAGAAGGCAAGAGGAAGCAAAGATTAAGCAAGGGAGACCAGGATCAAACGGCTACAATGAGATTATTTGAAGGTATTGATTTGCATGTGTGATTTCCTTGCTACTTTTGGCATGCATGGTTATGCATGTGTTTTCTTGGTTCTCTTGTTGTCATTGGCATGTGTTTTGCGAGGTGTGACAGTGTTCTTCAGCCTTGCCTTGCCATTTCTAGATAGCCATGGTGTGATGGGGTTTTCATGTTTTGGTTGACGTGTGATGAGGTTCACAACATCTGAAAAATTGAAATGCTAGAAAAAAGAGGAGAGAATACCCAGTAAACAAAACCACAAGGAAAGTTTTTATTAAAATAGAGAATAATTGTAAAAACTACAATGTGGTGGACAATTTGTCCTTTTACAAAATGCGACTTGTTATTTGTATCTTTTTTTGGTTACAATACCACAATTCCATGGGTGGGTAAATACCATGGGTGGATGTCACTTACAATACCATGGGTAAATTCCACGAGTTTATAAATTCCATGGGAGGATGAATACCAAGGGTGGATGCTTCTTGTAATACCATGGGTGGATAAATACCATGGGTAGATGAATACCATGGGTGGATGCCATTTTCCATTCAGATCATTCCTCCCTTCTTCAGAAAAAATGGTCCCCATTGTGTGAAGTTCCCTCTTGAGAAGCCTGCGTTGAATATGAAGAGTCACTAAAGAGAAGGGTTTTGTGTGGTTAACCCATAACCATGATGAATGAAGATCCAAGGATAGAGATACCCTGTAATTCTTGTGACCAACTGTGATACTGACATTATGTTGCCTAGAAAATGGACTTCGATGAATTGTGGATTTGGGGATAATCCATAACCATGACAAACAAATATCCGAGGATTGAAATACCCTGTAATGCTTGTAAGAGACTATGATACTAATAGTGTGCGGCCTAGCAAATAGACTTTGATGACAAGGATATTGTGCAGATGACCCATAACTATAATGATGATTGTTGATGAAGTAAAAGGTGCCTACATAGACTAGGGTGGGAGGCCACGTCTCCAAAAAACCCAAGTTGGATGATGCTATGTTGAAATTGATGAATTTGAAGCAAGTGCCTACTAAAGCGGGGTGGGAGGGCATGTCTCCAAAGTGAACTTGCTCTTAATGATGTTACAAATATAAAAAATAATTTAAAATGGGCATAGATTGGTCAATATAGCTCAGAATCTTTATTATAACATGTTTTTGGAAACATAATGACCATTTAGGATCTTCCCGTGTATATAGACACTCTAGAAACTCAGAATTGCACTGCAACTATCTCTCCATTAAAAAAAAAAAAAAAAAAAAAAAAAAAAAAAAAAAAAAAAAAAAAAAAAAAGAGATTTTAAATCAGCGATATCTCACTCATCCGAACACTAGTTCGACTATTTTTTTTTTTGAAATTGGGTGATTTTCCAAGAGGAGCTCAGATCTGAAATCATGTTTTTGAAATTCTACACAAAAACTGCAAAAAATAACATAGGATAGCCTTTGTCCACGAATAGGCTAATCAATTGGTTTTCTTGTTTCTCTTTATTTTCGAATGGAAGGTATTTCTCTTTGTTTTTGTCTTTTTTTTTTTCACTTCATAAGCTAACAAAGTTTGTCTTTCAACAAGAGTTAACCTTTGTCTTGAACGTTGTTTTTCTTCTAACTCTTCCAAAGTTGGTTTTCCAGCAATTGGTGTAGTTAATTCAAATGGAGATCGACCTACTTCTACCAATAGTTTAGTAGTTGGGGGGTCTTGTTTTATGTATCTACCATTTTCATCTCTATATCTAGGCATAAATGACCATAATGAAAAATCCTATTTATGTTTTTTATGTTTTTTTTTTTCAAATGAACTTCCTAATTAGTTATATCCAAAATATGCTTCCTCGACAACAACGCCAAAAATGTCAGCTCAATTTATTGTGTAAATTAAGGCATGTATTTTACTATCTATCCAGGTTGGTAATATTAGAAGCAAACCATAATTTATGGATTTTTGGATAAGAACTAATATAGAAAGTAGTTATAAGAACAGAAGTGCATATTACAAATATAAATCATTCTACACAACTTCAACAAAAATATTTAAGTCTACTCCATAAAAGCATACATTATTGGTCAATGAAATTAGGTTATTTTAGAAAAACAAGGAAGAGGCTCTTTTCAAGAGACCTGGTTGTCCTCCCTCAACATTTCTATAATGACATTACCAATATCTAAGTACGCATAAGAGAATGAAATGAAAGCATAAGAATTTACTCTAAGAAAGCTTGAAAGAAGTGAATCTTGTTCAATCTTAGTCCTAGCTCACGAAGAAGAGGCTTTTTTCTAAGAGGCCTGGTTGTCCTTCCACATTCAAGTTAATCACTAAAAGGAAGCAATATTCACTTAACACATGCCATGAAATGAATTCTCATTAAAGATATTTACAAATATTTATAGCAAATGAATATAATAGACATGGAGAATTAAACTAGCATATGCACAAATATGAACATCATACAACAAAGTGTACTTAGTTTGGTATGGGGGCCCTCCAACCTTGTTGGTACACTACTAAAATACTCAACTACAGAAACTCATTTACTCTAGCAAACACAAAGAAATCATGAAACAAAAGCTTTGTCTTCAATTACCTCAAAATAATAATCTTTAAGTTTTCTATATGTTCTAACTATGAATGCCTCTCTTTAAATAGGCAAAATAATAACCATATAAGCTAAAAAGTCTGAAACAACCATCATTAATGTTATCCCACTTCTTCAGGTTGAAGCCATCCATTAGTTACAAGAAATCTGGAAGAATTCCAAAAAATCCTAAAACTACCCCTTTTTAATAGGGATTTCTGAGTGACAGTTCAAGTTTGACCAGTGTTGACCGGGCCTGTATTTGCTCATTTTAACAAAACCAATAGTTGTTCATCCATCCATGGTTCCTAAACTTTCCAAATATGTATTCAACTTGCACCCATGTGTCTTGCACAAATCACTTTAATGGAGCTATTACAGAAATTTCAATGCAGTCTAAAATTAATTTTAAAACCCAATTTTTACAAAAGAAAATTTAAAAATTGAAAAAATTAATCTAATTACCTGAATATGCAAAATAAGAGTAAAATGAAGCATATATGAGTGGAATAAGGTGGAATAAGATGGTAAGTAAGTGGGTTTATGATAAACAAAATTGGCCAAAATTGAGGGCCAACGTCTCCCCCTTGCTAATACTGAAGCATGTCCTCATGCTTGCTTCTTTCACTTTGACCTTCTGAGTGTTGATGTCCCTGCTAAACTTGTATGCGTACCTATAGCATCCTATTGTGCAGCTTGAAGTAAAATGTCAATGCCATCATGCTCCCCTGCTTTATAGATGGAAACTTTTACCTTTTGTTTTTCATATTTATATTGCCACGATTTCTTCTCTTTGAGCCATCTATAAGCTTGTTTTGAAATGAGCATGTTTTGGGTTTCAAGCTTCTTGACTTGATTTTCCAGTTTGTTGTTCTCTTTGGCCATTTTATTATTGTTTTCCCTGTACATCTTGTTTTCCTTCTTCAAGTATCTTTCCATAATTTTACTATCCCTTATCTCATCAGTCAACTATGTTATTTTCTTCAAATCTTCCTCATTATGCAACTCTTCTCTTACCTCTTTAGCATATGCATGTGGTGAAGTGGCTTCTATCCGAGGATCTTCAAAATAAGATCCCTTTTCCATATGCTCTTTCTGAACTCCATTTTCCAATATTTGTATGATTTCATCGATTTCCTTTGATATGTGTGGATGTTCTTTCTCAACAATCTCATGTTTTGGTTCCTTCTCTTGGTTACTTGGTCCTTCATGTGATCTCCTTCTTGGTTTCCTCGGGATAGACAAAAATGATTTTTATTCTTCTACCATGACACTATCTTGTTTCTTTTTAGATCTTGTTCTAAGATATGAAGGGGAATTCATAATGCTTTTTGTAATATGTAGCTACTCAAGCCTTTCTTCACTCCCTATTTCTTGTTCTCCAAAGTTATTTTTAGCCAAGAACTCCTTCCAAGGTGTCCCTTTGTTTCTCACTTGATATTGAACAAGTATTTTAATCAATCCACAATGGTATTGAGCTTCTATTTTGTTTTTGTCTCCTTCTATCATTTTAATCAAACTCCTTGAGAAGAAGTATAGGATGTTGATTTTGCAATCTCCTTTAATATGTTGTAGCAGTTTTATATGATAAAGATAAACTAGGTTGTGCCTATTGTCACAAGTGAAATATCTCTGAATGATTAGAACTAATTCGGACCAAGGCTCCCTGAACCAGTCCCTTTGAATTCCTTTTGATCTATCAAAGGTGCATTTCCTCTGTTTTTTTAGGAAAAAGGTCCAACCTTTCTCCTTGTAATGCAACCCCTTATGATATTCTTCCCCTTCCAAAGGCAAGTCCTGTTGATTGACAAAAATGTCTGCCTCAAGATTGGGGGACAACCACCTGGTCCGGACCATAAAGCCGCTTCTTTTCCGTTTGGAGTAGTGGCTCCAACTGGTTTAACTAGGTCCGGTTACCTTTTCCCTATCGCTATTGGTTTAAGATGTATCTTTAACTACCAATAGACAGGGATATCAGATCAATTCTTCTTGTTGATCGGGCAAGAGAATGACCCTTAAGCTGATTTGGGTTCAACCAAGCTACAATTTAAAGTTTTGGCATTTTTAACAAAAGGACTTGAAAGGATATAGAACTTAATCTAAATGCAAATTTATTCTATAATGCAAGCAAAATGAACTAATCTTAATCCTATCTTAATTAGGCTGATATAGATCTAACCCAACTAAGATCAAGATAATTTAATAATTGGGATTCAAATATGTCTCACTTTTAATGAATATCAAGCTAACGAAATAGTTCAATTAACTAACATTAGTTAATACCAAAACACATCCTATTGAGACTTTTTGACTGAAATAAGCAATCAACAACACTTAGGAAGTAATTCACAAAAATGATATTGATTGTCAAATCAGTAAATCTAATAATTAAACAATAATATGCGGAAGTAGTTATCAACACATCACTATTTAATAAATCAGTTTTATTAGATAGATTTCTGAGGAAATATTTATTCAGAAATCAGAATTTAATCCATAAGGGCAGAGATAAATAATAACATAGACAAATTACTCATATCGACAATAGTGCACAAACATGAATAAAATGACACATTCCTGTTATTATAAAATAAAACTAGTATTTGAAACAATGGCGTTAGAAATACCAATTTATTGAATCCATTTCTTTGGCTCTAGTCTCCAATAGTCCTTTACATTGCTTGAACTTTTGCCTTCAAAACTATAGCTACAATAATGCAAACTCTGTCTATCATACATAATTCAATATGCAAAAGAGAAATCCTCAATAATCCCCAAACCTGAGATTTTCTCTCCTCTCTACTACAACTCTAAATTCCTATTACATAAATGCTTTTAGAAGTCCAAAATTGCATAGGAGGGAAGCCCTTATTACATTCTATAATCTGTTATTTATAATATTTACAAATGAATTCTTAACAAGAAATTTTATTGAAGAGGAAGTTTGTCCAATCAATTTTTATTTGCTCAAAATTCCAATCTTTAATTGCTGGAGCATTCTCATCGATTGAGATCTTTTTCTCCTCATCTCTTCTACTATTTTCCTGTAAAAACAAATCAAAACAAAATTAAGATGCAACAATAAAATCAAAATGCCATATTTGGCATTAAAACAAATCCAATCAAATGCAATTAAATAATTAATTGAAAAGGAAATCTGAGCTTTCTGTTGATGCATGTGATGATTTAATTGGTCAAGGATATTATTGACGAATGGATCTGCACTTAAAAGAGGCTTTGGGCAAATGAAAATGAAAAAAATAAAACTCAAAACATTGATTTTGTTTAAAAATTCGGAGCTTGACCTTCTGCCTGATTTTAAACCCAGTAAATGATCGAATCTGTTAATGAAATCTTCTCATAAATGTTCTCCATGATTTTATCTTTCCAATGAGCCATCCTGGGCCTCATTTGGCCAAGTAAAACTCAGTCTATGGGCCTCCAAAATTTATAAGTCAAAACTGCCAAATTCTAGAAATTTTGTTCCCTAGGTTAAAAATCAAAATTTTTAATTAAACTCTAATCCTAAATTAGATTTTAATTATTTAATAATTAATGATAATTATAAACTAAACTAATCATTTACAAAAGACATGAAATTAAATAACTAACTAAAATTAATTAATTATTATTATATTAAAACTATAATATAAATTATAATTATATTATAATATTAATATAATTATTAATTATTATTTAAACTAATGCTAAGGCCAAATGGAGTCATGGAGTTATAAGGGATAAGGGAGTTAGTAGAGGGTGAAGTGGAGGCTTACGTGACGTTATGGACTAATAAGGAGTGAAAGGAGTCGAACGTGAGGTGTAGGAATAAGGAGCGAGGATGAAGTGGGGATCAGGTCACGGTGTCGGGGTAATAAGGGGTGAACAAACAAAATTTTATAATAAAAAATTGTTTCGCCTCGTAAGTTTTAATGTGTGATACTTACCGTGCTTTCAACAATATCGTATCGCAAATTTTATCACAAAATTTATTTCGAGATTTTTAAATTGATAAGTTTTGGAAGGAAAAAGGTAATGTGAAGTGAGTACCATGTGAGATTAACAATCCTACAAATTGGTCATCAACGATTTTGCAATTTTGATATTTTGGACTTGGCAATTTATTTTTAAATAATAAATTAGAGTAAATTACCAAGATTCTGAAACATGTTTTTATCCATTGTATAATTTAGCTTGGTCATTTTGTAGGAACATTGGTGGAAAAATTGAAAAATGTTAATAATTACAAATTAAAAGTTAATATTTACATTACATATATTATTTAATCCAGGTGACACAATTGATTAAACTTCAAAGGAAACCAGTTGACCAAATGAGGTAAAACAAGTATCAATGGAAAGCTTATAAAAAATCGATTTCAACAAAGCAATCAAAACAAGAACCTCAAAAAAATAATAAATAAATAATTGTAGGATAATTAACTTAATAAAAATCATAAAAGGCATTTAGCCAAAACCTTTGTGGAAAGGGTCCCTATTATTTGAAGTAAACAAGTTTAAAAAATAGGGGGTTTTACCACAACAATGGCGACGCACGGGAGAATAACCAGTTATCTTTGTTTGATATGAATAAGATTTTCCTAAAACTAAAGTAAAAATAATTAAAGAAGAGAGAATTATTTTTGAAATGTTTGACTAGATTCATTCGTCTGAATAGAAACAAGAATCATCTAACTGTATTTTTTCTTAAAATTCCTCATAAATTAAAATATTTCACAACTCTATATCAGTCTTTAATTAGTTGTAGAAGTAAAGCAAGGGGTACGTTACAGTTTGGCTTAAAATATACTCATTTGTCATAGGTAGAGTCACTGTTGCCAGCAAACATCTATAGTCTCGACAGGGTTACCTTTTAATCATCAATAATTCAAAATCTCATCCATTTAAGAATTATTGACCTAGAGATAAACTCATTTACATATGTTTATTTTATTTATATTTGTTTTTATTTTTTAATTATTAAAAGCCATTGTCCTAGTTTGTTAACCAAATAGTTGATAATGTGATTCACTGGTTATAATTGGACTGAAAAAGTTGGCTCGTAATGAGACCCCTTGTCTTATAATTGTTTTCAATCATAAGCCATTACCCTGGTTTGTTTAGCAGTGTTGGTAATGTCAGCGTATTTTTTTCCCTATGATCATGGTAAGCAGGCTCATGATGAGACCTCTTATCTTTTAAATTTAAATATATTTTTGGATTACACTCTAGAGAAACAAGACTTTTTTAGATAGGGGGAATTATTGACTCCTTGATAGTTAAGAATGACAATTTCATAGTTAATGGTGCTTAAAAGTGTCTTTACTTGGTTAAAAATAATTTTTTTTTATTGATAATAGAACTTTGAAAGATCTTAATAAAATATTGAAATCTCAAAATATTTACAATTTGGATGGAAAAAGAATTTTTCAAATTTTATGATACTTTGTCAACTTCTTTTATCTTGTAATCTTTTCCCTAAGTATGTCTACCTTTATAATAAGAAAAACAAACATTATTAAGAGATTTAAGAAAAAGCCAATAGTAGACTATTAACAATTTTTTTTATGTATGCCGACCATTTGTCAAGTAACAAGAAGGTCTTCCGTATAAATCATGGCAGAGTCACCAAAATTGGTGTAACCCAGCCCAATGGACCACACTTTACACGCTGGAAAGAGTATACGTGTCAATAAAAATCTTTAGTTGCCCTGTGTAGTGATCATCCGCGGGATTTTTTTTTACGTTAAGGTTGGTGGCTAGAGTTATTACTCGCACTAAATGCACTGTCCTCCCGCCTCGAACCTGCCTCCGCTTGCTCTTCGTGCCAAAACCCTGGTCCTTGTGGTTGTTCTGGATTATTCTTCCGCTTCCTTCGCGCTGAGAGTTCTTAGTTGAGGGTTTCTTGGGTTCCCTCTGTGGAACGTCGTCTGCTCTGTTAAGTTTGGTATTTGCAATCTTCTGCTAATGACAATCCTCGAACTCTTCTCTGCTCGTCTTGCTTGTAACTGTAAGGAAAATGTTGTTCGGAAATGGTTGTTGTTCGGCTCTGAACCGTGGTTCGAAACTGGTAAGTTTAATTGTTCATTCTCCTTATGCATGCGCGTCTTCTGTAAGATAATCTCAATGTTTGTTTGCTTGCTGTAACTTGTTGATGGTCTGCGAGCGCGTCTTCGTAATTTAGTCAGGGTTTTATGGTCGATTCTGGATGTTTGTTGTGACTTTGTTGCAATTCTTGAACTCTTGTTGTGTCCTTGCTCGAATTTGGTTCAATCTTCTCGTTGACTGTTATTCTGGGTTCTCACTATGCGGCACTGGTGTTTGTCCTGAGCACAGGACCACTTTGGCGTTCATTCATCATTGGAAACAGGTATTACCTCCTGTCCTTGCTTCAATTTTGCTCGGCTTTTGTTATCGTGACTTACCCTCTTGGCTCCTTTGGTCTACAGTCGTTCAACTCCTTCGGGACGTCGCTATGGTTAATTTCGGCTTCGTTTACTCAGGTATTACTTGTCTGTTCATTTTCCGCACGCATTGGCACACTTGCTTGAAGGGTTTTCTCTCTGCCTTGTTCGTGACACAGTTGTTCTGTTGGTTGCAGGTCGTTGTTGGCAACCTGGGTGTGCGAATCCTCCAGTCTTTAATTTATACACTCTGTTTGTCCTTGGTAGGCCTGAATCCCAAATATCTTGGTTGTATTTTGCACGATAGGTGCCCACGGTCACTGTAGGGTTGTTAAGGGTTCTTTGGTCGTTAAATGAAGTTTGTTGTTACTACGTCCTTTTCGGTCACTTGCTGTGTCAAGTTTGAAATATGAAGGTTGTCGATATTTGTTTTGGTTAAACCCTAGTCCAGGGTTTTCTGTATTATAATGCTATTACAGCCATGCGTCTTGTCATTACGCTATTTATAAGAATGGACTTTTTTTACATAAGATTGTTCTGATTTTGACCATAGTTAAATTTATCGACGGTTTTTCGATTTTTTGGAAATGGAACTTATGAAAGATATGCAGCAATGTTACCTCTGTTTATGGTCGTTTTCCGCCTCTGTTCTGTGGTTGCTCTTCTGGTTTCAAATACAGGTCGTGGCCGACTCTTGTGCGCAATTCTCTTTCTCGGACTTCTGGAGATTGTGTTTCTTGGTCCTTGTTTGACCGTGTGCGAAAAATGCATCCAATAATTGTACGCTTGTATTAAAGTATGTGACTGTACATTACACAGACATCGTCCAATGCTTACTGGTTGACTGTATGTTCGTGTTAGAATATATATGATAGCATATCAACAGACATTCTTAGTGTGGTATTTTATCAAACTGTAAAGAAAAGTTTATGTTAGGCGAACAGTAGGAAAATTATACAGATGGACAATAGTTCTGAATGCTTATGGCTTGATTGTCTTTATTTCTCTTCTTCTGTAATTGACTGAACTCCTCTCTGTTACATTTTGGTTTTTTTTATATCCCTCTATTTCAGTTGATTTTTGCAGTTAATCAAACTGTCATGGAATATGGTTACAAAAATCTTGTTATCGTTAATAACTATATTTGCTTGACATTACAAGATTTGAATGAATAGTTTGTCCTTACTCTCCTAATTCAACGTACTATTTCCTAACTAACATCTGAGCTACAGTAATTCTAATTTAATTAAAAATGCCCGAATTCACTGACTCTGTAAAACAAGTTAAAAGAAAAACTATCACAGTAAAAATTAAATAGTTCAATCGATCAATAGCCTACGAACCTGGTTGAGACTTTGCCCAGTTACGGTGAGTTGGATGCTCCTTCATCAGGCTCCCGGGGTAAAAAGAGATCATGACTCCGGTTCATGAGCTCCTCGACCGAAGTTCCTGTTTGTCCAATCTGCCTGGCGTCAAGCCATGAGCTGTCCTCAATCGGACGGTTCTTCCATTTAACCAGGTACTGAAAATAATTTTTCCACCGAGTATGTCTAACTACCTGAGTTTCGAGGATGCCTTCAATCTCAGGGGGTTGGACATAAGGCATCTGTCTCTTCCACGTTTCTCCGTCTTCCTGGGTATTCCGTGTGGATTGTCCGGGTCCATCTTTCTTTTCCTCTGCGAGATCATCTGTGTACGGGAACATATCTGCTACATTAAAGATAGGTGAAATGCCTATTCCGGGTGGCAATTGTATTTCGTAGGCATTTGCCGAAAATTTTCGTAAGACTTTACAAGGTCCTATCTTTTTGTACTTTAGTTTATTGTATGTACCCTTAGGGAAACGTTCCTTACGCAAGTGTACAAGGACTTCGTCCCCCACCTCAAAATGAACTTCTCTCCTCTTTAGATCTTCATGTTGTTTATATTTTGAACTGTTGTCCTGTAATTTTGCTTTCACCTGTTCGTGTAAATCTCTCATTGCGTTAGCAAAATCTTCTCCATCCGCACCCCGTCGTTCCTGTAAACCAAGATTCCGAAGCTCATGCACTCCGCGAGGGTGCATGCCATATAGGATCTGAAAGGGACTGAGACCTGTGATACGATTGGGCGAATCGTTGTAGGCAAATTCCGCTTGCGCTAGCACTCGATCCCACATCCGTGAATTTTCCCCGACTAGGCTGCATAACAGGTTTCCCAAACTCCTGTTCACAACCTCTGTCTGCCCGTCGGTTTGCGGGCGATAAGCAGAACTGTAGCTTAATTGGGTGTTCATTTTTTTCCATAAGGTACGCCAAAAATGTCCCGTGAACTTCACGTCCCTGTCTGAAAGGATGGTTTTTGGTAACCCGTGTAACCTGACAATCTCATTAAAAAACAAGTGGGCCACATGAGTGGCGTCACTAGTTTTTTCGGCAAGGTATAAAATGTGCCATTTTTTAGAAACGGTCCACCACTACCATCACTGAATCATATCCTTTCTGTGTTTTTGGCAGTCCTAAAACAAAATCTAGACTAACAGAATCCCATGGCCTGCCCGGAACAGGTAATGGCTATATATTCCTGTGTTCTGGCTGTGTCCCTTCGGTAATTGACACACCTTACACTTAGTCACAAAACGTTGTACGTCTCGTCGCATTCTTGGCCAAAAATAGAAATGACTAAGTTGCTCCAGGGTCTTATCTATACCAAAGTGTCCAGCCAAACCCCGGCTATGTTTTTCGCGAATAATATTCTCTCTCATTGAACAGTTGGGGATACACAGTTGTCCTCCTTTAAATAGCAACTTTTCCTGTATATTATAATCTAACCAAGGACTATTACCCCTTATCAAAGGGTTCTGGCACGCCTCATAGGCTTCCCTGAAATCTGTATCTGTTTGGTAAAGATCCCGTAAATGTTCAAAACCCAAAACCTGTACAACACTCTCCTGCAAAAGCAGAGCCTTTCTACTTAATGCGTCGGCCACCTTGTTTGCTTGCCCGCTAATATGTTTCAGCACAAAGTTAAAACTCTGTAAGTACTCCACCCATTTGGCATGTTTATGGTTGAGTTTGTGCTGCTGCATTACATATTGCAACGCAGAATTATCTGAAAACAACACGAATTTGTTCCCTAATAAATAATGCCTCCAGTGTCTTAAAGCCTGCACAACTGCATAAAATTCTTTGTTATATGAGGAGTACTTCTGCCTACTCTCATTCAGTTTTTCGCTGAAAAATGCCACAGGCCTGTCCTCCTGACTGAGTACAGCCCCGATCGTTGTCCCGCTAGCGTCACAACGTACTTGAAATAATTTCTGAAAATCTGGTAGCCTGAGGATCGGTCTTTCAGTAATCTTTTTTTTCAACAGTTGAAAACTTTTTTCTGCTGCTTCCGTCCATCGAAAAGGTTGGCTGGCCTTTTTGATGGTCTCTAACATAGGAGCACAAATTCCGCTAAAATTCTTAATAAACTTTCTATAGAAGCTTGCCAATCCGTGGAAACTACGTACCTCAAATAAATTTTTCGGTGACGGCCAATTTACTATTGCTGTTACCTTTTCCGGATCCATCTTTAGTTCGTTTTCTGCTATCACAAATCCCAAATAAATTAGTTCCCTCTGCAGAAAAGTACATTTCTTCAAGTTTATTAGTAGTATGTTCTGCTGTAGCTTCTCCAACACTTTGCGCACATGCCGGAAGTGTTCTTCTTTTGTCTTGCTGAAAATGAGGATGTCATCTAAATAAACTATCACAAATTTCCCAATATATTCTTTCAACATTTCATTCATGAGTCTCATGAATGTGTTGGGCGCATTGCTCAACCCGAATGGCATGACCAGCCAGTCATATAATCCCTCATTTGTTTTAAAAGTCGTTTTCCACTCGTCTCCTTCCCGTATCCGAATCTGATGATATCCGCTTTTCAAGTCTATTTTGGAGAAGTAAGCTGCCCCACTTAAACAGTCCATCATATCATCCATACGCGGTAACGGAAATCTGTACCGGATGGTGATTTTATTGATGGCCCTTGAGTCGGTGCACATCTGCCACTCTCCTCCCTTCTTGGGGGCGAGGACTGTTGGCACAGCACATGGGCTCAAGCTTTCCCTTATCAAACCTTGTCCAATAGTTCTTGCACCTGTTTTCTAATTTCCTCATTATCCTTGGGGCTCATTCGATAGGCTGCTTTATTTGGTAAGCTGGCTCCGGGTATAAAGTCAATATGGTGACTAATACTCCGCTTGGGGGGCAACTTGGCTGGCAAGTCGTCCACCACTATATCCGTAAATTCTTCCAACATTCGCTGTATCTCCATGGGTGAATCTGTTATTTCTGTGTGTAAGAGAACTGTCCTTGTTTTTTTTACTACAGCATAACCTATTTCGCTGTTCTCAACCTGCTTTAAAAATTGCTTTCCACTCACTAGAAATGCTTTGGTTTCGCTTGTTTCAGCTGCTCCCTTCTCTTCTTTGATAGGCACAAGGGTATGCCTGACCCCATCTTTCTCGAATTTATAACAATTCATCACTCCATGGTGTGTTACCTTCCTATCATATTGCCAAGGCCTGCCCAACAATATGTGACATACATCCATCGGCATGATGTCACAAATAATTTTATCCTTATATCTGCCTATTTGAAATTCAACCTCGCTTTGCTCGTCCACCAGCAATTGGTGCCCCTTTTGCAACCATGAAACTCTATATGGACTGGGATGCTTTAAACGCTTCAGCCCCAGCTTTTCCACCATTTCTGTGGATACCAAATTGTCCGTACTTCCACTATCAATTATCATCTTACAACACTTACCCTGTGATTTGCAAATTGTCCTGAACAGAGCTTTCCGTTGCGTCTGTTCAGTACTCTCATCGACTGGTTTCAACAGTGCCTTATGCAGCACTAAAGCTTCTCCCGTCTCTGGGGCATTCTCTGCCTCTTGAGTGAGTGTTGTTGTTTCCTCCGGTTGCGCCACATACGCGCCTCGCTGTCTAGATGAATCTGCTTCTGGACACTCAAACGAACGGTGCCCCCACTTGTGGCATCTATAGCATTGATAACCAGTTCCCCTTCCTCAGCCATTTCCTCTGCCGCGTTGGAACGATCTGCCACCTCTCACACTATCTCCTTTTTCTGTTGTTCCCGAAGTCTTCGAACTGCTGGCTTCCTCACTGTTGCTGGCAGTCCAGCCCCTGCCATAGGACTGGCCTCTCCCTCTGGCGGACCCTCGTCCTCTTCGGGCATTCTGTCTTCGGTTAATTTTCTCCTCCGCTTTTATTACGCTCTGGTATGCCTCCTCAGTATTATTTGGGGACAAAATACTTATTTCATCCAAAATGTCCATTCTCAGTCCATTAACATATCAGGCTGTCATTTCTGTCGTATCTTCTGTATATCCGGCTCGCAAATTCACTCGGTAGAACTCCTCTGTGTACTGCTTCACAGTCAATCCCCTCTGCCTTAAGTTTTGTACCTGTCTATGTAACGTGATTTGATAGTCCCTTGGCAGAAATCTGCCCTTCAACTTGGCTACCATTCTTGTCCAAGTTTTAATCGGCGTTTTGTTCAACCTCTTCCTCTCATTCTGGACACTATCCAACCATAGAGTTGCGTGTCTTTTCAGCTTTGTCACTGCAAATTTGACTCTACGGTCTTCACTAACTTCCTCGCATTCAAAATACTTGTCCATCTCACTAATCCAATCCAACACAACATCAATAGACAAATTACCATCGTACGTCGGGAGTTCTAGTTTTGGTCTACTGTTTGATAATAGGACAGACTTCAGCAATTTCACCTCTGTTGATTCACCTTCAGGTCCATCTGCTGCCACTTCTACTTCTTCTTCACTTACATCGCCCATTTCTGGATCTCTTCACCTACCTGCCTCTACTGCTTCCAAACGAGCAGTAAGAACTCTGAGTTCTTCTCGTAATGCTTCATCTACCATTCTACGAGCACCTCGGCCTCGTCCTCGTCTACCTATGTCCATGTTTTTTTTCAATCTACTCAACTCAATGCTCCGATACCACTCTGGTGTAAACCAGCCCAATGGCCCACACTTTACACGCTGGAAAGAGTATACGTGTCAATAAAAATCTTTAGTTGCCCTGTTTAGTGATCATCCGCGGGATTTTTTTTTACGTTAAGGTTGGTGGCTGGAGTTGTTACTCGCACTAAATGGACTGTCCTCCCGCCTCGAACCTGCCTCCGCTTGCTCTTCGTGCCAAAACCCTAGTCCTTGTGGTTGTTTTGGATTATTCTTCCGCTTCCTTCGCGCTGAGAGTTCTTAGTTGAGGGTTTCTTGGGTTCCCTCTGTGGAATGTCGTCTGCTCTGTTAAGTTTGGTATTTGCAACCTTCTGCTAATGACAATCCTCGAACTCTTCTCTGCTCGGCTTGCTTGTAACTGTCAGGAAAATGCTGTTCGGAAATGGTTGTTGTTCGCCTCTGAACCGTGGTTCGAAACTGGTAAGTTTAACTGTTCATTCTCCTTATGCATGCGCGTGTTCTGTAAGATAATCTCAATGTTTGTTTGCTTGTTGTAACTTGTTGATGGTTTGCGAGCACGTCTTTGTAATTTAGTCAGGGTTTTATGGTCGATTCTGGATGTTTGCTATGACTTTGTTGCAATTCTTGAACTCTTGTTGTGTCCTTGCTCGAATCTGGTTCAATCTCCTCGTTCACTGTTATTCTGGGTTCTCACTATGCGACACTGGTGTTTGTCCTGAGCACAGGACCACTTTGGCGTTTGTTCGTCGTTGGAAACAGCTATTACCTCCTGTCCTTGCTTCAATTTTGCTCGGCTTCTGTTATCGTGACTTACCCTCTTGGCTCCTTTGGTCTACAGTCGTTCAACTCCTTCGAGACGTCGCTATGGTTAATTTCGGCTTTGGTTACTCAGGTATTACTTGTCTGTTCATTTTCCGCACGCATTGGCACACTTGCTTGAAGGGTTTTCTCTCTGCCTTGTTCGTGACACAGTTGTTCTGTTGGTTGCAGGTCGTTGTTGGCAACCTGGGTGTGCGAATCCTCCAGTCTTTAATTTATACACTCTGTTTGTCCTTGGTAGGCCTAAATCCCAAATATCTTGGTTGTATTTTGCACGATAGGTGCCCACGGTCACTGTAGGGTTGTTCAAGGTTCTTTGGTTGTTAAATGAAGTTTGTTGTTACTACGTCCTTTTCGGTCACTTGCTGTGTCAAGTTTGAAATATGAAGGTTGTCGATATTTGTTTTGGTTAAACCCTAGTCCAGGGTTTTCTGGATTATAATGCTATTCCAGCCATGCATCTTGCCATTACGCTATTTATAAGAATGGACTTTTTTTACATAATATTGTTCTGATTTTGACCAGAGTTAAATTTATCGACGGTTTTTCGATTTTCTGGAAATGGAACTTATGAAAGATATGCAGCAATGTTACCTCTGTTTATGGTCGTTTTCTGCCTCTGTTCTGTGGTTGCTCTTCTGGTTTCAAATACGGGTCGTGGCTGACTCTTGTGCGCAATTCTCTTTCTCGGACTTCTGGAGATTGTGTTTCTTGGTCCTTGATTGACCGTGTGCGAAAAATGCATCCAATAATTGTACGCTTGTATTAAAGTATGTGACTGTACATTACACAGACATCGTCCAATGCTTACTGGCTGACTGTATGTTCGTGTTAGAATATATATGATAGCATATCAACAAATATTCTTAGTGTGATATTTTATCAAACTGTAAAGAAAAGTTTATGTTAGGCGAACAGTAGGAAAATTATACATATGGACAATAGTTCTGAATGCTTATGGCTTGATTGTCTTTATTTCTCTTCTTCTGTAATTGACTGAACTCCTCTCTGTTACATTTTGGTTTTTTTTATATCCCTCTATTTCAGTTGATTTTTGCAGTTAATCAAACTATCATGGAATATGGTTACAAAAATCTTGTTATCGTTAATAACTATATTTTCTTGAAATTACAAGATTTGAATGAACAGTTTGTCCTTACTCTCCTAATTCAACGTACTATTTCCTAACTAACATCTGAGCTACAGTAATTCTAATTTAATGAAAAATGTCTGAATTCACTGACTCTGTAAAACAAGTTAAAAGAAAAACTATCACAGTAAAAATTAAATAGTCCAATCGATCAATAGCCTGCGAACCTAGTTGAGACTTTGCCCAGTTACGGTGAGCTGGATGCTCTTGCATCAAAAATCAAAACTGAAAACAAAAGAAAAAAAATTCTTAAAGCTAAAAAGAGAAAAGAAATCAGTAAACAAAAATAAAAATGAAGTTGAAAAGTGAAAGGAAAATCCTAGTTTTAAAAGATAAACTCTAACAAGACTGTTTATACCAATGTCTCAACAAAATGAAGTAAAAGAAAATAATCATGTAACCATTCCTTCTTATGTCGAGATTTAGATAAATTTTACCTTGCAGGGTTATAAACGTTTTAGGCTTGAGATAGCAGTGATGATAAAAATTCAACCACAATGACAATTTTTATTTGTTGTCGATCATTTTGTTTCAAAATAGAATAGTTTTTAAGAAAATAAATATTTAATGAAAAAAACTAAAGTTTCATAAACTTCTTAGTGTCGCTGTTTCGACGAAGATTATCACTGCTTCTTGAAAGCAAACCAGAAAAAAAGTATAGGACTTCAAAATATGATATGGTGGAGGATTAAAAGCTTTTATTGAAGAGCTGCAAAACAGGTTTATATATCAACAAAATTTAAAAACAAAACTGAAACTAAAGTAACGAAATGAAAATTAATGAAAGTGCGTACATGAATTTTACCATTGGATAATTGCATTTGATCTTACCTTAAAGGTATTAGTTTCTCCAATAATAGTTGACTTCTTCTTTTAGTTAACATTAAAAACATGAAGAAGTCAAACTAACCAAAACCTTATAACCTAAAATCATTATTTATTTTATTTAAACTAAAGCAAGCAGTGAAATATAAAAAAGGAAATGCTTTGTGTTTAAGGGAATCAAAATTAAAACAAATCCATCAGAAATGAGAATGAGAATATGCAATGATGAATGTTCTCAAAATATTATATGTTTCATATAAACTTCATGATTTTTATAAATTGTCCAGAATTAAGACCAAATCCAAGATAATGAAATTTAAATGTGAAGATAAAGAGGTCTTGAATTTGATATTAATTATGGAATTATAAATTTAAAACTGAAATATATGAGAAATTGAAATGATTTAAATATGCTGCAAATTTGTTACCAATTGCTTTAGTACCATAGTGGTTACCCAAGATTGCTTTAAAATATTTCATATAGCACAACGCCTTATCGGATGATTCACAGTGCAAGTTTCTTCACTATACTTAAAGTTCAATCTATAAATTTTTACCTTTGCTGATATGCCATATATCGATTAAATGTTAATGGCATAGAGGCATGCATTAGAGTTTATCGCATCAGAAAATCTTAAGATAAGGTTTCAGTTTAATTTTGCGATGCGATAATTTGTTGCAATGGCAGATTTGCGATATGAGAGCATGTGATGGGAATATATGCAATGAGATGGAGCGATCACAATATTGAAGAATTGTTATATCGAGGATCGGGGAATAGTCACATCGCATATCGCAGATTCGGAATTGTGATATGAGCATATATAATAATAATAAAAATGCGATGAAGCGATTGTGATATCTTCATATTGGAATATTGGAAAATAGTCATGTTGGAAATGCCAATATGATTCTTGCGATAGTGAGAATGCGATGGATGACGTGGCTCTTAGGGGGGACCGGCTTTGGATCTCAAAAGAAATCGACGATCGACAAACTTAACTACAGGATGTAATATTTTTCATACGCTGATATGCGATGATGAATGGACCCGATAAATTTATTATGAGAATTTAATATCATATCGGATCCGGGACATCGGTACATTTAAATTTATGCCCCTACCATTATTGCGATTGAATGGACGCGATAATTTTTTATGAACTTGATTTAAATTTCATATTGGGTCTAGAATTGTGTGAACATCACAATATTGGTAAAGTCATTTTATCGGAGAATGAGCGAAAGGAACATCGAAGATGTATGGACTTTGTAGTATCGGTGATATGAAATGGTCCAATATGAATTTTTTGATACTGTTTTAAAGGCCTATTGGGTTTTTAATGAATGAAAGCAAAATTAAAAATGCTCAAATTCTTATGAACAACAAATAATACTTCCCTAATCATGCTGCAAATCTGAAATGAGTTTGCTACTTACTTCAAGTTTGGAAAATGAATGAAAACCTACAAATGAAACAAAAGAAGACTAAGAAATAAACTAAGGAAAAAGGAAACTAATAATAGATGAAAATAAACTTATAAATGCGTACGTGGAAGGAAATTGTCCGTAAATTTTACCTCATGAATCTTCAAATTCTTCTGTGGTTTTTTTTTAAATTTCAAACTTTTTCCAAAATCATATCAATGTCTATTCTAAATTAGAGTGGGCATTTACTCATGTTCAGGGAATCTGAAATTTATATAATTCAACAGAAATGAAAATGAAAATATGCTTCCCTTTGAATTGCAACAGTAATTATTACCTCTGCTCATTCTGAATTAATCTTGGCTGAAGTCTGTATTGTTATAATGGTTCTTCAATAATGTCTTTAGTAAAATAAATATGATGCATATTACAACATCAAATAATAAACTAAAGATCAGAATAGGATAAAGCCACTAAGTATGAAAGAATATCAACACAGATTTAAATGTGTGCATATAGCGGCATAGACACCCTTAAGGTCATTTTAACAAATTCTGAGGAAGATAACATGAACTTCATGTGATTATAGCGAAAAGTTAGACTAACTAATAATGATTGAATTGGCATTAAGCTTGGAATAGACAATCATATATTTCATGGGACAATGAGATCATGAAGCTTTGTATCCTCAAAACTTTTAACGAATAAATTTCATAAGAAAAACTTATAAGGACATCTCGAAGTGGAGAAAATTGGCTTTGAGGTGATGGGTGCCAAGTGCGAACTCAACTAAACTTAGTCAAGACACTATTCGGAATACGCAGAAATGTAGTCATGGGTAGAGGTATCACTGCAAGAAATTTTTTATTTAGAAATGTGAAGCAAGAAAAGAAAATTTCTGATGAGAGAAAAATATTTCCCTGAACATGTATATGATATTAGAAGGGTTGATTGCTTGCTTTATTTATATTTGCAGAACTATTAAAATAAATTAACTACATTAATTCTACTCCTATTCTAACTATATGCAGGAAAATGGCTTAGTATAGTCATACTTCCAATGTAACCATTCTCTCATTTTAATTCCTGCATGTATGTACAGTTCAAACATTAGTGATAGAAATACAAATCTAATTAAACTAAGAAAATTAAATTTATAAGTAGAATGTACAGTTATTGTTAGCAACTTATTCATCATTACCTTCTCTTGGAATGCCCTTTCCAACTGAATTTCCATTGGATCATAGAAATCTAAATGAATTTCTATTAATGATTGGAAAGGATTAAAAAGAGAAGATAACAGGCCAGATTGTGGAAATGAGCTTTTAAATTCACAGGCCTGAAAGAAATTATTAGTGTTATCTGTAAGTGTTAAATTATTAATAATCTTCCTTGAAGGAATATTTTCCAAATAATTTTCAAATGATTCAATGAAAAATGGATGGAAATCTATTAAATACAATTGAAAAATATTAATTGAATTAGATTGTTGGTCAAATTGTGAAATTGCACTCTCTTGTTGACACTGCCTTTGAGAATAACGATGCAATTGATAAGAGATGAACATCGATTGAAATTGGAATATTAATAGCTTTTGATGTTCATGATTATAATATGAAACTTCAATTTCCCAATAAGGCAATGCATCAATTAAGTGTTCAATAGTGAAATACTCAATATGCCTGTGTAAAGTGTCAACAGATTGAAAAAATAAATAAATAAATAAATCTGAATTTAAACAAAATAAATGAGAAAAGAAAAATAAAATAAAATTATTATTGGTACAACTAATGTTACAACATAATTGAGATTGTTTTAAAGCAATTTTATTTTCACAATAATTAGTTAGAATAATGGAATTTGAATGATTGCCCACTCCAACTTGTGAATTAGAAAGAGAATTATGACTATGAGCAGGAATGGGAGCTTGATCATGATATGAATCATAAATTGGAATGTTTTCTTGAATGTTGAATTCATGAAGATAATTTGTTGTTTGAGAATGAGAATTGGTTGAAATAATTTCTGAATTAAAGTGTTATTCATTCTCATATGTGTTTTGAATTTTCTCGTGAGGATTCACTTGAGGAGAATACAAATCATCATCCTTAATGTCAGGGTAATTATCATAAATGACTTCACAGTATTCTCTAGAATTCCCTTTGATCTCATCCAATGTATCATAGCAAGAAGGAACATAAAGCACATGATTATCAATTTCAGAAGAATGATCAATATTTGTTTCTCTATCTTGATAACGACTAATTAGAAATTCATTTAAATCAACCTCTGTGTTATTTGAAATATCATTAATACCAAGAGGGGGAAAATTACCATCAGTAAAAATATCTAGATAAAGGGAAAAATGTGAATCTGAAACAATGAATTCAAAAGTTTTTATGTTTAAGAAGCATTATGCTCATTGTAAATTTCAGATTTTTGATAGTTCCTTTGTGTACTCATGCTTTCTTGAAGAACATTGCTTTTCTACTCTAAATTTGGTATT
Source organism: Pinus taeda (assembly GCA_000404065.3). NCBI lineage: Eukaryota > Viridiplantae > Streptophyta > Pinopsida > Pinales > Pinaceae > Pinus > Pinus taeda. Next base: position 153,148 of record APFE030442345.1, on the reverse strand, counting down.
TGCTCATCATGAAAGAATTCAGAAATTTGTACAACAGTTTGTGTATTATTGGTTACTCTGATTGCTGCTTGTATTTGTTGATTTGTGATCTAATTTTCTAAATTCAATGCAGAGTAATTTTCAGATTTCGAGGTAGTTCTTTCAAGAATGTTGCTAGTATTTTTTTGTATTTGAATATTTTCGAAGCTTTGTGATGCCACTTCATCATCATTTATTTGTTCATCCATATTGGAACTCTCAATAGGAATTGGAAGGGGATTCAATAAAACTTGAAATGATTTCATGTGGATTATGAATAGGGGAAAAGAGCAATTATGTTCAAACAAATCTAATAATTCCTCATTCAAAGGTTTTTCTTCAATTTTAAACCTAAAACAATTCAAACGAAATTGAATATTAAACTGAATGATAGACTCATTTTCGAACCTTCGTAAATATTCAACTTCATCAGATACTTGCTCATAGTTGTAGTTGTCAAATTTACAAAAGAAAATTGAAAGAAATTGATCCCAACTGTGAATAGAGGCAACTAGAAGCGATTTACACTGGCTTTTGGCTTTTGCCTAGAATGTAAGAGTAAAAATTCTACATAGAATGACTTCATTAATATCATAAAAAGTAGAATTTGAAAATTTTTGAATGAATTGTAAAGTATGATCAAATGAAAAAGAATTTATCTTACCATCAAACTTTACCTGAGACAAGAGTCTTACCACTTCGGGTGGAGTATTGGAAGTTGCACGTCCATGGATACAACTCCAAATTGGAAGTTTGGGAGGAACCATCATGATTAAACAAAATGTCAAAATTCAAAGACTTCAATAGACAACAAGTTTCAGGCCCTCCTTCTAGCGCCAAAAATATTGATGGTCAAAAATGTCTGGCTCAACATTGGGGGATAACCACTCGGTCCAGACCTTAAAGCCACTCCTTTTCCGTTTGGAGTAGTGGCTCCGACTGGTTTAACTAGGTCCAGTTACCTTTTCCCTATCGCTATTGGTTTAAGATGTATCTTTAACTACCAATAGACAAGGACATCAGATCAATTCTTCTTGCTGATCGGACAAGAGAATGACCCTTAAGCTGATTTGGGTTTAGCCAAGCCACAATTTAAAGTTTTGCCATTTTTGAGAAAAGGGCTTAAAATAATATAGAACTTAACCTAAATGCAAATTTATTCTATAATGCAAGCAACAGGAACTAATCCTAATCCTATCTTAATTAGGTTGATATATATCTAACCCAACTAAGAGCAAGATAATTAAATGATTGGGCTTCAAATATGTCTGACTTTTAATGAATATCAAGCTAACGAAATAATTCAATTAACTGACATTAGTGAATACTGAAACACATCCTATTGAGACCTCTTAATTGAAATAAGCAATCAACAACACTCAGGTAGTTCAAAAAAATGATATTGATTGTTAAATCAGTGAATCTAATAATTAAACAATAATATGTGAAAGTAGTTCTCAACACGTCACTATTTAATAAATCAATTTATTAGACAAATTTCTAAGGAAATATTTATTCATAAATCAGAATTTAATCCATAAGGGCAAAGATAAATAATAACAAAGACAAATTACTCATATCGACAACAGTGCACAAACATGAATAAAATGACACATTCCTGTTATTATAAAATAAAACTAATATTTGAAACAATGGCATTAGAAATACCAATTTATTGAATCCATTTCTCTAGCTCTGGTCTCCAACAGTTCTTTACATTGTTTGAACTTTTGCCTCCAAAACTAGAGCTACAATAATGCAAACTCTGTCTATCATACATAATTCAAGATGCAAAAGAGAAATCCTCAATAATTCCCAGATCTGAGATTTTCTCTCCTCGCTCCTATAACTCTAAATTCCTATTACATAAATGCTTTTAGAAGTCCAGAATTGTAGAGGAGAGAAGCCCTTATTACATTCTGCAATCTGCTATTTATAATATTTACAAATGGATTCTCAACAATAAATCTTGTTGAAGAGGAAGTCTACCCAATCAATTTTTATTTGCTCAAAATTCCAATCTTTAATTGTTGGAGCATTCTCATTGATTGAGATCTTTCTTTTCCTTATCTCTTCTACTGTTTTTCTGTAAAAACAAATCAAAACAAATTTAAGGTGCAACAATAAAATCAAAATGCCATATCTGGCATTACAACAAATCCAATCAAATGCAATTAAATAATTAATTGAAAAGGAAATATGAGTTTTATATTGATGCATGTGATGATTTAATTGGCCAATGATATTATTGACGAATGGATCTACACTTAGAAGAGGCTTTAGGCAAATGAAAATGAAGAAAATAAAACTCAGAAAATTGATTTTGTTTAAAAATTCAGAGCTTACTCTTCTCCCTGATTTTAGACCCAATAAATGGTCGAATATGTTAATAAAACCTCATCAAAAATGTTCTCCATGATTTTATATTTCCAATGAGTTGTCCTGGGCCTCATTTGGCTAAGTAAAACTCAATCTATGGACCTCCAAAATTGATAAGTCAAAACTGTCAAATTATAGAAATTTTGTTGCTTAAACTAAAGATCAGAATTTTTAATTAAATTCTAATCCTAAATTAGATTTTAATTATTTAATAATTAATGGTTAATTATAAACTAAACTAATCATTTACAAAAAAACAGTAAATTAAATAGCTAATTAATATTAATTATATTATATTTATATTATAATCTAAATTATATTAAATCTATAAATAAAATTATAATTATATTATAATATTAATTAATAATTAATTATTATTTAAACTAATGTTTTGGAGCCTAATGGAATCATGGAGTTATAAGGGATGAGGGAGTTAGTAGAGGGTGAAATGGAGGGTTACGTGAGGTTATGGAATGATAAGGAGTGGAAGGTAAGGTGGAGGAATAAGGAATGAGGGTGAAGTGGGGATGAGGTCACGATGTCAGGAGTAATAAGGGGTAAACAAACAAAACTTTATAATAAAATTTCTTTACCTCTCGCATATTCGCATATCGCAAGTTTTAATGTGTGATACTTAACATGTTTTCAAAATTTGTGATATGCGATATCACAATATAGTATTTCTTTACCTCTCGCATATTCGCACATCGCAAGTTTTAATGTGTGATACTTAACATGCTTTCAAAATTTGTGATATGCGATATCACAATATCATATCGCATAATTTATTTCGGGATTTTTAAATTGAGAAGTTTTGGAAGGAAAAAGGTAATGTGAAGTGAGTCCCATGTGGGATTAACAATCCTACAAATTGATCATTAGCGATTTTGCAATTTTGATATTTTGCACTTCGCAATTTATTTTTAAATAATAAATTAGAGTAAATTACCAAGATTTCGAAGCATGTTTTTATCCATTGTATAATTTAGCTAGGTCATTCTGTAGGATCATTAGTGGAGAATTTCAAAAATGTTATTAATTACAAATTAAAAATTAATATTTACAATAAATACATTATTTAACCCAGGTTACACAATTGATTAAACTTCAAAGGAGTACCATTTACAAACTAGGTGACCAAATGAGGTAAAACAAGTATCGATGGAAAGCTTATAAAAAAATTGATTTCAACAAAGCAATCAAAACAAGAACCAAAAGAAAATGAAAATTTAACAAAATCATAAGATAATTAACTTAATAAAAATCCTAAATGGCTTTTAGCCAAAAACTTTGTAGAAAGGGTCCTCATTATTTGAAGTAAACAAGTTAAAAAAATGGGGGGCACGGCAGGGTGGGAGGTGGGGTTGTGTTTTACCACAATAGGTCCCCACCTTGTTTTTCCTATTTTCAAAATTTTTTTATGGATTCCTGTGTAATCTTGTCATTATGACCATCATTTTTTCTTAGGAATTCAAGTAATCCCGCTTGAAACAACTTTTTCACTGCATATTTACTCCAGTTTTCTGGTTTGAACTCTCTAGGTTCCATTTTTTTGCCATGTGTTATGTATACCAATCAATATATCCTTGTCCCGTAAATAACCTCATAAAAATATATATGACAGCAAAATATGCAATAAGAATTTTTGGTAAATTTACTTACCAGTGCTCCCTAGCTCGTTAAAAAACAAATGAACTCTTCAATTTTCTATGTATTTTGCCTTCTACTACAATTTTTTTGCTTTCTGAATGAAGGAAAAAAAAATCGACTATGTAAAGACCCAAAGCATAAAAGATTTTCACTGAAAATTTCCTCACTGTCTTTCAAATTGTGTTTTTTTCTCTTCGTTTTGAAAACTTTACTTGTGCAAAGTATGAGAAAGAAAGGAAAAAGAATTCCTTTGTTCTAAAACATGCATGCTGTAAGCATTCGTTGCACAATTCGTTTGACAAATTTTGCATGAAGAAATCATTGTTTGATACCTGAACTAGAAGAGGAACTTTGTTGAGAACTCTGTGTTAATGACTTCTCTTCCTGTTAGTCATATAGTTTAATTAAAACTACTTCCCTATCATGTCGAGAAATCGTTATCTCTTACAGGTGGCAGATGATTTTAATGACAACAAATAGCAAACAATTCCGAAACTGAATACTCATATGACACCTTTCAACTAAATCTGAGTTCGATTTTCCAAATTGTTTTTGTTTAATTGTCGAGGGGGCCGATGCTTACCTTCACTGGGAGTTCTGTGAGTAATTCAAGGGATTCTCTGTGTAATTGATGGCTTAAGTTGGAGCTTGGCACAAAACCTTCTTTGAAACATCATTAAACTCCTCTTTAACTCTTCGTACTGCTCAACGTTGCCGTTATTTCTCTGTGCCTCTTCTTATCTCTGTTCTTCCCTTGTTTCTTACATTACACAGGGTTTTTACATTGCTCTTTTCTTAATTTCCATGGCTTAATGATTTCTCTATGGCTCTAAGTTTATGCAAAATTTGACATTGTATTCTCTACGGTCAGGAGTATCGCTTCTCTGCGGCTCAGGACTATCTCTTCTACGTCTTAGGACTGTGAATTCACTGTGTTTCCGAAGTTGAATGAGCGATGATGACCGCAGAGCATTGCTTTGAAAATTTGACCATTTTTTATTTATCCCTTTAATTTCGACTTTCAAATGCTGTCACAACATGACTTATGGTTCTGTACACGTTTGACATTTGTTGAATTAGGACCTTAGGTTATGATTTATGTTGTATACATTATATTCATATCTTTAATACATGCCTTCAACGCCTTTCATACCTTCAACGCATTTCTTCCACACATTTAGTATACTCAAACCATACCATTATGCGCGCTTTTACTTGTTGTGTTTTTATCATTGTCGTTTTTCCTTTGTTTATGATATGCACTCATGTTTTTATTTTCCTTTATTTATCATATGCGGTTATGTATTTTTAAAATGATCATAGTTTTACTCTATCTAACTTTTTGGATTCCTCGAGCGACTGCCTCCCCGCGCTCTGCAAGTGATAGGGTTGCTGGCTGCTCCAGCGTGCTCCTGAGGCATCTGCGCCCTCCCGATCGGCTAGCTTCAGATAATGGAGGCCTGCGGGGACCCAGAATCCCCTCCCTCTCTGCCTCCGGAGGTTCTTGCTTTCAGATCCATGGTTGTCACTGGACCAAAGCGCCCTCCCTCTGTGTCTCAGCAGAAGTTTGTTAAGAAATTGGATTCAATTCTTTCTGTGGCCCTTCCAGAAGAAGAAACCTGCAAAGCGGCTTTGAACCTTGTGGAGAGAGGCCTCATAGGTCAGTTCATGGGCCTCTGGCCTTCTCCCAAGTTGGTTGATGAATGGACTCAAAGGAACTAGACACCATTGATCAAAGAGGGAGTCAAAAGTTATTTTGTAGGTAAGGGTTTCTTTGTATTTGTCTTCGAAAACTTGGATGACAGAGGCTTAATCTTTAGAAATGGACCATATTTCATGGGTCCCCAGGGTCTTTATCTAAACAAATGGTCTCCTGATTTTGATCCCACTGAGGACATCCCCTTTACTATCTAGATCTGAGTTAGGCTCCCCCATTTGCCTCTCCACTGCTGGAATCAAAAATTCCCTCCAGATCATAGGTAATGCATTGGGAAAATACATAAACCAAGCTGCAAGAAAAGATCGGTATTCTTGTGCCCGCGTCTGCGTAGAAGTGGATCTAGAAGAGGGGTTACCGGAAGCAATCAATCTCACTGTTGCTGGGTGGACGCATGTCCAGGAGTTGGACTACGAACAGCTACCATTTAAATGCAGACATTGCCATGGTCATGGACACTTTGAAAAGCACTATAAAAAGAAGGCTGAGGAACAAGTAGATAAACAAAATGGGGAACAATGGACCCTAGTCCAGAAAAATGCAAACTCAAAAAAAGGCACAAGTAAAGGCAATACGGTTGGAGGTCCTAGCAGCTCCAAAACCAACCAAGAAATGGAAGCAACTCCAAATGGGACAGAAAGTGCTCAGATCAACCAAGTAACTCTATTCCAGGAGAATGCGGAATAGGCAGACAATCCACCTTCAAACAAAGAGGGAGGGGAAGCAATACAAATCGAAGCCAACCAAGGCAGTCCCTCCAACCCTTCATATGCAGAAATAGCAAGGAAAAACTAGTGGAAAGTTCTGGTTCTTCAGAGGATGAAACCTATGAGCGTCTATCGAAAAAAGCAGGAAGGAAATCCTGAAAAGAAAAGAGGGAGGAGGAGGCAGAAAGGCTCAAAATATAAGGAAGTCAGTCTACAATAGAAATGTCTATTGGGTGAAATATCAGACCAAGGCCTTCCAAGGGAGGCCTCAACCCCCCCTCAAGTAAATATGAAACTCGTCTCTTGGAACTGTAGAGGACTGGGGAATCCCTCTAAAATAGAAGCAGTTAAGGACCTTTTGAAAGCAAAACCCTCAGATATTCTCATGCTCCAAGAGACCAAAATAGAAGGGCAAGCCCTTTTAGAGATTAGCAGTTCAAAGTGGAATAAAAGAACAGGAAAAGCAGTCAGCTCAAGGGGAACCTCTGGAGGGTTGGCAACTCTTTGGAATGAAGACCTATTCCATCTGAATAAATATCATGAAACCCAGCACTGGATCTTCACAGAACTGAAGCACAATGTAAGTAAGTTGTCCATCTCCCTCTTCAATCTTTACGTACCGGTTTCTTACTTTGAATAACGAGAATGCTGGAATTCTCTCTCAACCTTTTTAGAGCAGTCTTCTCCGAGCAATATCATTATAGCCAGGGATCTTAATATCATTATGAAAGCAAAAGAGAAGAGGGGGGGTTCCAGCATCAGAGACCCTATGCTGGACATGGTGGAGGAGCTCTCTCAGCGCTGGGACCTTTTAGATTTCAATCATGTCCGAGGCATTTACACTTGGTCTAATAAAAAGGTTGGATCGGACCACATTTCAGCTCGTTTAGACCGATTCCTGGTGCAAAGCTCCATAATGATGAAAAAAAATCATCATCACAAAAATTCTACCTAAACTTACCTCTAACCATAAGCCTATTCAGCTCCTCCTGGAAGATAAAGAAGACCTGGGTCCTATTCCTTTTCAATTCAGCCCTCTTTGGATCGAGAGAGAAGGTTTTTTAGAGACAGTGAAGGCAGCATGGGCCAAATCCTTCTCGGGATCCCCAAGCTATGTATGGGAGCAAAAGTTGAAAGCCACAAAACAAGCTATGAAGGACTGGATAAAGAGACCAACCCCTTCTCCTACCGATCAAAGAAAAGAGTTAGTGCAGTCATTGCAGTGCCTGCAAACAGATATGGAAAGCAAAGATATCACAGCAGAGTTGCTAGAAAAAGAAATAAAAGCCCAACGATCCACGTATCAATCTTTTAGAAAGGAAGAAGAATATTGGAGACTCAAATCCAGAAGTTTGTGGCTGAAGGCTGGGGATCGGAACACCTCCTTCTTCCACCGGCAATATAGAGTGAGACTGTCCAGGAATCATATAGCAGAAATCAAAACAGCTGAGGGCCATGTCTGTAAAGGGTTTAATCAAGTCAAAGTTGCCGCCGAAACCCATTTCAGGAATCTATCCAGTGAAGGAACTCAAAGCAATGATGAGGAAGCTGCTGACTTCCTCTCTAACATCCCTTCACTCATTAGCCCTGAAGATAACGCAATCCTATGTAGGCCAATCACTAAGGAGGAAACCATAAACGTTATCTGGTCCATGGACGCAGACAAGGCTCCTGGGCCTGATGGATTCACAATCCATTTCTACAAATCTTGTTGGCATCTTATTAAGGTTGATCTCCATAAAATGACAAGTGGGTTTTTGAAAAAAGCCAAGATAGGTGGAGGGACCAACTCCACTTACCTCGCTTTAATCCCCAAAGACACCAACCCTGAGTCATTTGCAAGGTTCAGGCCCATTTCGTTGTGTAATGCTTCTTATAAAATTCTAGCTAAACTGTTAGCAAATTGGATCAAGCCATTGTTAAAAAGATTGATCTCCACTTCTCAAGGTGGTATTGTGGAAGGTAGGCACATTTTGGACAATGTAATCCAAGTACAGGAGACTATACATTCAAGCAAGCAGCGGAACAAGAAAGGTATGTTGATTAAATTAGATATGGCAAACGCCTTCGACAGAGTTAATCTCACTTTCCTTAACAAAGTCCTTCTCTCCTTTGGCTTTTCGCCCCACTTTGTTCACCTCATTAAAGCCTGCGTTGACAATCCGTGGATTACCCCTCTAGTCAATGGTCGCCCTACCAATTTTTTCCAAGCTCAAAGAGGTATTAGGCAGGGATGCCCTCTCTCCCCTTTCCTGTACATCTTAATGGCAGACTCCCTTAGTCGAAAGCTCACTACTGAAAGATTAAACAACAACATTCCGGGTCTCAAACCTTCCTATGGAGTAGATTCCCTGAACCACGCTCTCTTTGCTGACGATTCCCTTCTCCTTGGTGGAGCTTCCACCAGAATAGCCAAAGCTTTTGACAATGTTCTCAGAAATTACTGCAGAGTCTCAGGGGCCTTATTCAATCAGAGAAAAAGCGAAGTCTTCAGTTGGAATATAGATCAGCGGGATCTCACTGGCATTACTACTCTCCTCGGGTTCAAAGGCCAAGCAACATGGGACAGATTTAAGTACCTTGGCCTCCCCATCATATCTAGAGTCAACAAAAGATCACTATGGAGAGAAATAATTTCTAAAATCCAAACAAAAATTGTAGCGTGGGGAGGCTACTGGCTGACTAAGGGAGGCAAAGTAATTTTAATCAAATCCTTGTTGTCGGCGCTTCCAATCTTTCAAGCAACTTTTTTCCTTGCACCAAGAAACATGATGGAGCAGATCTCCAAACTTCTCAGAGACTTCTTGTGGCAGGGAGGTAAAGGCAATGAAAAAAAAAAATGCATTTGGTGAACTGGGAAGTGGTCAAAAAAACGATGGCTGAGGGTGGGCTACAAATTAGAGACCCCACTCTCATCAATTTAGCGCTGGGAGGAAAGATTTTGTGGAAGCTGATCCACGAGCCCACTCACCTAGTTAGCGTTACTCTGCGTTCAAAGTATAGACCCAACAAATCTCTCAGCAATCTGCACAACGCTAATATAGCAAACTGCAGGCAGGTGTGGAAATTATGTTGCGAGAGCAGCAATTTTTTCAACAAACAGGTCTACAGAATACCTGGCAATGGCAAACGCACTCATCTGTGGCTCGACAACATCATGGGGAAAGAACCTCTGGCTGAAAACGTGGACATAACAGAGATCAAGGACTGGCTGAAGCAAGCAGGAGTTAACAGCTTATATGAACTTTTGAATTGGGATCAGCATGGAGATTGGGCAGGATGGGGTTTTCATGGAGTCCCTGCCCAGTTATCCCTTCAACAATCCCTGCTCGAAGATCTGCTGGAGGACACTGCCCCTGTCAATAGATCCATGAAAGATAGTTGGGGTTGGGGCCAGTCTGGAGTTTACACCATAGTTGTTGGTTATAGAGCTTTGCAGGCCTCAAGAAACAGCAGACAAACACCGGCTTTCTGGAAGAATGTTTGGGATTCCCTAGCCTTACCAAAAGTGAACTTCTTCTTCTAGACTCTGGTTCATAATAAACTTCTAATGGGTGATAATATGGAGAAAAGGAACATAGTAGGGCTGCATAGATGTGTGTTATGCAGCAACAACTTCGAAACAGCCCAGCACCTATTCTTGGAGTGCATTTTTGCTAAAGAGGTCTGGGGATTCATTTTACAGGAATTTCAGATTACAGTCCCTTCCCAGAATTCTGTCTCAGATCTCTTTGCCTCATGGAGTCTCTTCTATCCCCATCGTACCCCTCCCAAATCATTTTGGTGCAAAATCTGGATAGCGCTTCCCAAATATGTTTGTTGGCAGCTCTAGTTGGCACGCAATCAGCTGATTTTCAAAGAGATCCGGCACTCACCGTTGCAAGTAGCTGCAAAAGCTAAATCCTTTCTCCTGGAAGCGGCCCAACAACAGTATTTTAAAGAAGATCCTTTGTTACTGCCCGAAGAAAAGAGGTGGCTAGGCCCGTTAGTGCCTTATCTGCGTAAGTATCTACTCTCTCCTCAAAATGTCAACCCAGATTGGCGCATAAGAGACGATGATGACACATTTCAATCTTGGTGGCGGTCTCAAAAATTACCCACAATATTCTTTGACGGGGTGTCCAAAGGAAACCCCGGTGCCGCCGGTGCTGGGGGGTCATCTACTCTCCGGACGGGTTTTCTAAAGACTGCTTCAGCTGGGGATTAGGCCAGAAATCCAACAACCAAGCAAAGATCCTTGGGCTCCTCAAAGCATGCCTTATTGCAAGAGACAAAGGAGTCAAAGACCTTCAAGTTTTCAAAGATTCGGAGATAACAATAAAAAATCTAAACTTGGAGACACTGTTTAGCAATGCCAGCCTCAACAAAACTTTGGACAGATTGAAGAGAGTTCTCCTAGACTTTGACATGTGCAAGTTTTATCATATTCTTAGAAAGTCAAATAGTGAAGTTGATTAGATGGCGAACAAAGGCAGCTTACTCATGAAAGGACTGCTAATTGTAAACAACGAAAGTTTTGTTCAAATGCCTTGAAAATGCAGTAGATCAAAAACAGCAGCAGTTAGAATTTTGCATTGTAATAGGGGTCACTTCAGCAAAGACCCAAAATCTCTTCAAATAAATAAATTCCATACCCGTTACAATTAAAAAAAAAAAAAAATGATCATAGTTTTAGGTCATTTTAAATCACATTTCTTTACAATGATACTAACTTTATGACTTTGATTTTGTAGATCCATAACTTAATCTTTCTTGGTGGTATAGAAAATCGAAGGAAGGAGATTTGGTCAACAAGATTAGTCAAAATTTGTAAATGATATGGTTGAGATATGAATGTATGGTAGAATAATGAATGAATAAATGTGTAGGTATAATGTATATAAATGGTGGAGATGTGAATGTATAGTGGAATAATGAATAAATAAATGTGTAGGGTAATGATATAATGTATATGGCTAGGAATTTGCATATTCAAGTTTTTAAACTAAATTATCAATCTTAGGAAAAAATTTCAAAATCAAAGGCTTTAAAAGAAATCTAAACTTAAAGTACTTTCCTTTGATAACTCATTTCTTTTGTCGTCAATTGACTTTCAAAATGAATTCTTGTCAAGATTGGATTGTAGATAGATGTTTGTAGTTGCTTCAAGTCCCTTCTGATAAACAACTGCTTGATATCAAACCATTCCATGGTTTGTTGAAATATTATGAATCCCCCCCCCCCTTGCTTATCTTGAGACTTGTCCTCAAGTATTTTAAGTTTTGGAGAATGATCCTGTAAAAACAAAAATGGAAAGAAAAACATGAAAAAGAATTCATATTGGCCAAACATGTTGGTTTTCCGATATGAATTTGAGTTTGTATTGTGCCAATATCTTGGATTTTCACAACCAAACTTTTTTATTATTTTTTAACTTTTATTTTTTATTTTTCTAGAAGTAGGGAATGCATATTGCTATGCTTTTCCAATACTTCTATATCATTGTCTTCTGAAACTGTTTTCAAAAAGTCTTCTCTGTTTCTAGGCTTATGATTAACTTTTAGTCTATGGTCATTAAACAGAAAAGAATTTGTTGCTTCATCAATTGTCTTTATCCTTACTGCTCCATTGTCAAAGTTTTTTCTATTTCATATGGCCCAAGCCATTGAATAGTAAATTTTGCTTTGAAATCTTTGAACTTAGAGTTGAAAAGTATTGCCCAGTCTCCTTTATGAAAGATTCTATTTTTAATGAATTTGTCATGCTTTTTTCTCTGTTGTTGAACTAGAGATGTATGTTCCATAGCTTGTTTTATGATCTCATCTAGTTCATTGAGTTGCATGATCCTCTGTTGTTGTGCTTCTGTCAAGTCCAGTTCCAATTCTGCTGCAAGTTTATATGTAAGGATCTCAAATTCAATTGGCAACAAGACTTCTTTTCGATAAACAAGCTGATAGGGGCTAAATCCAGTAGTATTTTTCCATGTTATCCTATAAGCCCATAGTGCTTCATTCAGCTTCTCTGACCAATATTTTCTATGCTTGCTCACTGTCTTTGTCATAATATTCTAAAGTACTTTGTTTGTTTATTCAACTTGTCGATTTTCCGGTGTGTGGTATGGAGTTGATTTTATATACTTAATCTTGTATTTCTCTATTAGGTCTTGAACAAGCTTGGAGGTGAACCGTGTACTTTCATCTGTGACAATCTACCTTGGAACTCCATATTTTCCAAATATTTCTTGATAAAGAAAAGAAACTACTGCAGATTTTGTTTCTTTGCTCATTGCTTTAGCCTCTACCCATTTTGTCACATAGTCAGTACATACTAGGATGTACTTCTGACAATTTGATGGTGGGTTGATAGGACCCACAAAGTCAAGAGCCCATTGTTCAAATGGCTCTATGAGTACTTTCGACTTCAATGGCATTTCATTTGAAACTACAGGTTTACCTATTCTTTGGCAGCTACCACATCTTTTATCATAAGTCTTTGAATCTATGAATAATGATGGCCAATATTAGCCTTGATTTAAGACCTTGTGTGTTGTCCTCTTCCCTACAAAATGACCACTACATGGTTCGTCATGACATGCTTTTAGAATATCAATGATTTCATCTTCTCTTATACATTTCCTAATTAAAAGATCAGGTCTTGTATATAAAAGATCTCCATTAATCCAAGTGAATCTTGCACTGTCTCTAATTATTTTCTTTTTCTGCTTGCTACTGAAATGAGATGGTAATATTCCTGATGATATATAATTAGCTATATTTGAAAACCATGTGGTTTTACTTGTTATAGGAAATAGATGCTCATCGGGGAAGTTATCTGACACAAGTATAAGATCATCAAAAGAATGAAGTCTTGATAGAAAGTCTACTACTTGGTTATCTCTCCCTGGTCGATCTAAAACAATGATATTAAATTCTTGCATTAATAACAACCATTTAGTGATTCTAACATTGATAATTGTTTTGTTCATTAGATATTTAATGGATTAATGATTTGTATGAACAAATACTTGATAACCTATTATATAATGCCTAAATTTATTAATTGCATGGACAAAAACTAACATTTCTTTTTTAGTTACTGTGTAGTTTAATTTTGTCGGAGTTAAATTTTTGCTTATGAAATAGATGGGATAGCTAAACTGATTTTCTTTTTGTCCTAGAGATACTTGTATTGGTGTATCTCATGCATCAGTAGATATATGAAATGGTAATAACCAATTTGGTCCTCTGAAAATGGGTGCTATAGACAATTTTTCAAATGCATTTTGACAATTTGTAGGAAACTCAATGTCTTTTTAAAGTAGTTTGAACAAGAGTAAAGCTATCTTACTGAAGTTTTCAATGAATCTTCTGTAGTAGCCTACATATCCCAAGAAACTTCTTACTTCTTTCTGTGTTTTTGGTGACATTAAATTTACAATAACTTGTATCTTTGTTGGGTCTACCTTAATTCCAGAAAAAGAAATGTAGTGTCCCAACACTATCCCTTCAGTTAGCATCATAAAACATTTCTCGTTTCTCATTGTTGAGGGATAAATTTGTCTCTATACATCTTTTTAGAACTTTTTCAAGATTATTTAAACAATTATCAAATGCATTTCCATAAACAGTAAAATCATCCATGTGAACTTTAACACATTTATGTATAATATTTGCAAATATAGCTAAGTCTGCTCTTTGAAATGTAGTAGGTGCATTACATAGTCCAAAAGGTAGAACATTATAGGCATATGTACCCCATGGACAAGTAAATGTGGTTTTAACCTGATCCTACAATGCTATCTTGATTTGATTATATCCACTAAATCCATCAAGAAAGGAAAAGAATTTTTTACCTGCTAATGAGTCTAGTACTTGATCAATGAATGGTAGTGGGAAATGATCTTTTAATATTGCTTTGTTCAGTTCCATATAGTCTACACTTATTCTCTATTTTCAATTTTTCTTTGGTACCACAACTAAAGGAGATACCCATTGACTATCAGAGATATGGTAGATAAATCATACCTGTAATAGTTTCTCCAATTATTCTTTCACTATCTCTTACATCATTGGATTCATTCTTCTTTGTGGTTGTCTTACTAGCTTGATTGTTTCATCTGTATAAATGTGATAGATACATGTTTTTGGATGGATTACTTGCATGTCTGTATAGTCCCAAGCAAAAGCTTTTTAGTATTTTTGTAATAATGCAATTACTTGTTGTTCTTGTGATGATTGTAGATTATTACCAATATTTAGATTCTTTCTCGAATTGATTTCAACAGTTTTGCTTTGAGAATTGGTAATTGAGTTGACAGGAAGAATGCTTTCAAATGAATTCTACAATGATTGAATAGTACAATTTTCCTAACAAAATTGATTTAAAATATGATTTGCAGCTTACTCTATTAATTGGATTTTCTACTGGCTGAGTTGGTAATTGAGTTGGTATGGGTGGTGGTTGATTAGAAAGCAACTCAAGCTACTAAGGTTGAATTAGTGGAGGCATTGATTGTTGTGTAAATGGATTTGATTGAGTAGATTGCTGAAATTGCTGATATGGGAACGATTGTTGAGGATATGGTTGTTGATATGATTGATAAAATTGATATTGTTGAGGGTAAAATTGTTGAGGAGGTTGGGCTCCATAAGCATATCCTCCCCAACTTTGTGAAGGTTTGTTTTAGTTTTACTGAGAAGGCCAAACCTGCCATGGCATAGGAGTATTCCATGAATTCTAATAGTGAAATTTTTGGGGAATGTGTTGAGGACATTGTTGAGATGTACCTGCAACACATGGTTTCCAAGCTCTTCTTGGTGCCATATAATAAAATCCTTGAGCTTCTTCTATTTGACTTGCTTGTAACTTTTTTAATGTTGGACAATCGTCTGTAACATGATTTTCTGTACATAGTCCACAAACATGTATATTATCCAAAGGACATTCTCGTAAATTCCAACACTTAGGACAAACGATTGACATTGTTTATTCTTCTTCTTGTTGTTTCTTCTTTTCTTTTAATACATCAATTTGTGTTCCTGAGGTAGTCAAAAGATCTGTTTTAAAGTTTTCTAACAAACTTCCTATTTCTACTCTTGTCACTCCTCCTGCTGCAGATTGAGAAGCTCTAGAAGCTACATCTATTTTTCTTATTTTAGATCTACCTCTAGAGTACTTTTGACATAGTTCAGCTATTTCATCAAATGGCGTCTATGAAATATCTCCTTTACCCATCACATTGAGAATATCAAAATACTCATCTCTTATTCATTTAAGAAAAATTGTTCTAATGGTATCAGGATTTAGAGAATATTGTTTGGATTTTTGTGGGTTGTAAAGGAATCGTTCCAAATATTCTTTCAAACTCTCATCTTCTTGTTGAGACATTCTAAAAATATATTCTTTTGAATCTCTAGGCCTGCAATAGGCTTGATATTTCTTAAGAAAAAATTTCTTCATTTCCTGCCAAGAAGTAATAGAGTGTTCTTGTAATCCCATAAACCATTTTAATGCAGCTGCTCTAAGAGTAGCAAGAAAAAGACGAAGCTTAGTGTATCATCGCTGTAACCATAAGTTCTACATAAGATATCAAATTCGAACATAAACGAATCAGGATCTTCAGAAGGCATTCCATAGAAATATGGTAAAATTGAAGGTGTAATATTCTTCATTTTTACCTCTTCTCCTAGAATTGCTCTAGTATCTAAAATTGGAAATCCAAAAGTAGCTTCTTTATCATTTTCTTCATCTTGTCTTCTCATATGATTATATTCTCTTTTGAGATCTTCTCTTTTCCTTTGTGCTTCTCTTTTTGTCTCTTCTTCTCTTTTTCTTTGCCATTCTTTTTGTTGTTTTTCATATTGTAACCTTTATTCTAGAGTGAGGATGGTACATCCTTGCCCTTCTTCTGCCATATCTTTTTCAATAGTTTCAAATGTTTCAGTAGAAATTTGATATTCAACTTGTTCCATGTGTTCAAAGATAGGTTGATCTATTTGTTCAAGAATAGGTTGATCATTTGGTTTTCTTGTTTCTCTTTGTTTTCCTATGGAAGGTATTTCTGTTTGTTTTTATCTTTTTTTCACTTCATAAGCTAATAAAGTTTGTCTTTCAACAAAAGTTAACCTTTGTCCTGAACGTTGTTTTTCATCTAACTCTTCCAAAGTTGGTTTTCCAGCAATTCTTGTAGTTAATTCAAATGGAGTTTGACCTACTTCTACCAATGGTTTAGTCGTTGGGGGGTCTTGTTTTATGTATCTAACATTTTCATCTCTATATCTAAGCATAAATGACCATAATGAAAAATCCTATCTATGTTTTTTATGTTTTTGTTTTTATGTTTTTTTTTCAAATGATCTTCCGAATTAGTTATATCCAAAATATGCTTCCCCCGCAACGATGCCAAAAATGTCAGTTCAATTTATTGTGTAAATTAAGGCATGTATTTTACTATCAATTCAGGTTGGTAACCTTAGAAGCAAACCATAATTGATGGATTTTTGGATAAGAACTAATATAGAAATTAGTTATGAGAACGGAAGTGCATATTAAAAATATAAATCATTCTACACAACTTCAACAAAAATATTTAAGTCTACTCCTTAAAAGCATACATTATTGGTCAATGAAATTAGACTATTTTAGAAAAACAAGGAAGAATCTCTTTTCAAGAGAACTGGTTGTCCTCCCTCAACATTTCTATAATGACATTGTCAATATCTAAGTAAGCATGAAAGAATGAAATGAAAGCATAAGAATTTACTCTAAGGAAGCTTGAAAGAAGTGAAGCTTGTTCAATCTTAGTCCTAGCTCACGGAGAAGAGGCTCTTTTCTAAGAGACCTGGTTGTCCTTCCACATTCAAGCTAATCACTAAAAGGAAGCAATCTTCACTTAACATGTGCCATAAAATGAATTCTCATTAAGGATATTTACAAATATTTACAACAAATGAATATAATAGACATGGAGAATTAAACAAGCATATGCACAAATATGAACATCATACAACAAAGTGTACCTAGCTTGTTATGGGGGGCCTCCAACCTTGCTGGTACACTGCTAAAACACTCAGCTACAGAAACTCATTTACTCCAGCAAACACAAAGAAATCATGAAACAAAAGCTTTGTCTTCAATTATCTCAAAATAATAACCTTCAAGTTTTTCTACATGTTCTAACTATGAATGTCTCTCTTTAAATAGGCAAAATAATAATCATATAAGCTAAAAAGTATGAAACAACCATCATTAATGTTATCCCACTTCATCAGGTCAAAACCATCCATTAGTTACAAGAAATCTGGAAGAATTCCAAAAAATCCTAAAACTACTCCTTTTTAATAGGGATTTCTAGGTAACAGGTCAAGTTTGACCAGCAATGACCGGGCTTGTATTTGCTCATTTTGACCAAACCAATAATTGTTCATCCACCTGTGGTTCCTATGCTTTCAAAATATGTATTCAGATCACGCCCATGTGTCCTTCACATATCACTTTAATGGAGCTATTACGGTAATTTTCAATGCAGTTTAAAATTAATTTTAAAACCCAATTTTTACAGAAAAATCTAAAAATTGAAAAATTTAATGTAATTACCTGAATATGCAAAATAAGGGTAAAATGAAGCATATATGAGTGGAATAAGGTGGAATATGATGGTAAGTAAGTGGGTTTATGATAAACAAAATTGACCAAAATTGAGGGCCAACAACCATCTTGCGTAAGTTTTTAAGGGTTTGCCTTCTAGAAATACATTTCAATTCCATACAATAATCATATAGTAAATTTGAACTGGAATTTAAAAATTAAATGTAGAATAATACATGGAATACAATTTGGGGATGTTTCTTGTCTGTTGTTTCTCCCGCTACTGCTATCAAACCAATCATTTCATCCCAGCCTATTTGGGATCAATCGATCTAGTTCCCAGACCTAGAAGACTTCAAATTAGAGGTGTTCTTGCCCCGGTACCTAAAACCCCAAGAAAAATTGCTCAAGATTTTGTATTTCTCTCCACAATCTCTGCTTCTCCCACAGTTAAGAAATAAAATTATCCCTTTGTGCCTCGCCCACACCCCCTGCCCCCTCACCCCCCCCCCCCCCCCCCTTTCATGGTCTCCTCCATTCCTTATATGCCCCCAACTCCATTGTCTCAAAGCCCATCACCGTCTTCCCCTTTGCCTTCTTGTTGTCTCACCGTCTTCCCCTTCGATCTATTGTTAGTCTCGTTCTTTCTAGAATCCCCTTTCATTTTTCAGTAGGGACAGTTATATTTATAGGGTAGTTATATTAATGTGGTGGAGCATTAGTTGCAATTGTATTGTTAGTTTATTAGCCGACATTATTTCAATTTATTTAATTTATACTTTAACTAAATTACTTCATTTATAGGTTAAGTAAACCATTTTATTTATAAATTAAATAAAGTACCGTATTTGTATATTAAATAAATAACTTTATTTATTTTAAATAAATTAAATTCATAATTCATTGTTATTATTATTATTATTATTTAATGTGTTAATCATATATGTATATCGGTGGTATACATATCAAGCACCCCACTTCACCCCACTTGATACATTTATTATATTCGTGTTGAGTTAGGAATTTACTTTCATAATCAATTCATTACCCGAAACTTAGATATTTTCCAATATTAGCCAGTATGTATACTAGTGCAATACATACAATGCATGCACATGTAGCTATCATATAGATGCATTGTGTGCATGTTAATATTCTTGCGTTCCCTATAATAAGTGATGGGTCATTACATAAAAATTTGTGTTTTGAATATTTATAAGTTTACAACTTTAATAATCATACCATGTCCCAACTGGGTTCCCAAGTTATTCTAAAATCATCCTATCCTTCATAATCTCTTTTGCTTCCATCCTATCCCTACTCTACTGGAATATGCCATGGTGAAAGCTATACTAATCTAACCTTTCATAAACCTCAAGGGTGATAGCATCGACTATATTGACCTAATTTTCCAGTAGGCATCTGGTAGTCATCATCGCAAGTTTAGGGGAGTGTGACTCACACAGTCCTCCCATGACTCCAGGTTTTGGAGGATAAATGGTGGGAAACACTTCCACCCCTCCTGGTAGGACCAGGGTCAACACCTTATCCTAAATCTAATTGAACTTCGATTGTTCTTGGAGTTTTGTCATCACATGGTCAATTTGGTAACGATATTATTTGTAATGTAACAATTTTCCACACATTATAACATATGCATCAATACATTCAAAGAAAAATGTATTCAAATATCAGTTTACGTGTATTCCAAATATGTTTTTATCTACGATATTGATCTTTGAGTTCATATAACACATTTGGCTATGTTTAACCAATGCATCTATAAGTTCACTTTCATATTAAGTAGTCAAATGTAGTCATTCTTTTATTTCCATCTTATCAAAATAAAATTAGAGACATCACATCTATAACATAATTCATAATTCATATTAGTATCATGTACCAACAATGTTAAGCAAACAATAAACTTCATATTGGTATTCATGTATCATCAATGTTAAGAAAATAACATATTTCATATTGGTATCCATGTATTGGCAACGTTAAGTAAATAATTTGAAATTATTCTTATGTGTAATCCTTCATAGTTATACAACAATTCAAAATAATAGTATCTCGCCAAAATATGGTAAAGATATACAATAAGGTTTTAAGTGTTTTAAAATCAAAACAAGTTGGGGTTTTTCTTGTATATGGCCTCTATGTCTTCCTAGGTAACCAATCCAGGATTATACTTGTCCCACTAGACCTTAGTTTGGTCTACCAGGCGGTTCCTGAGCTGTTGAACCCTACGTTCTAGTATACATAATGGTTCGACCAAAATGGTTCCCTCGTCTAATACTTGCAGTTCCTTCCGTTGAAGGTTATGTGATTTGTCAACTATATAATGTCTTATTATAGATACATGAAAAAAACATTATGAACTTTATGAAAGTGGGGTGGCAATGCAAGACGATAGGTGATCAGTCCAACTTTTTCCAGAACTTTAAATGGCCCAATAAACCGAGGTGACAACTTTGTTCCTTTTCGAAACTGAATGGTACTTTTGTTTGGTCTGATGCGGATAAAAACTTGATCCCCTACTTCATACTTCTTATTTGTTTTGTGAGCATCAATATAATTTTTTTTCTAATCTTGTGCTTCCTTTAATCGTTACCTAATTTGTTTTGCATGTTCTTCCATCTCCTGAATTAATTTTGGCCCCACTATCACTCGGTCCTCTAACCTGTCCCAACTTAACGATGTTCTACAAGGTATGTCATATAATGTTTCAAATGGAGGCATTCCAATTGAACTATGGTAATTGTTATTGTATGTAAATTCAACCATGGGTAAGTAATTTTCACAATGTGTTTGCTGATCCATAATGTACATGCTCAACATATCTTTTGGTACTTGGTTCACCCTTTCTGTTTTTCCATCAGTCTCAGGATGATAAGTTGTAATTAAATTTAGTTGAGTTCCTAACACTGACTGCATACAAGTCCAAAACCTTGAAGTGAATCGTGAATCCCTATCTGATATGATTTTATTATGAGCTCCATGAAATCTAATGATTTCATTTATAAAATACTCGAGCTACGTGTAATAATCACAAAGAGAAACACCAGGATGTGCACAATATAATGCTCTGTTAGCGTCCTTAAGGATGGTGTTTTAGAGGTCCCCACTATCATGGATGTACATCCTTCCATGAAATTGCAAAATTCCATCATCCTCCAGTTCATACCCCTCAAACTTAGGTCCTTTTGGGCCTTTACTATCAAGCCCGTATCTCACTTTTAAATATCAACTGTCTTCCAAGAGATGTTCTAACACTCGCTTCCTCAAGTCTACCTTGATAGGTATGAGGGAAAAGATCCTTGGTCTTCTACTTAGAGCATCTACCACTACATTCTCTTTCCCTTTAATGTATTAAATTCCAAAGTCATACTCACTTAAGAATTCACTCCATCATCTTTGTCTAGCATTCAAGTCCCTTTGGGTAAACAAATATTGTAAACTTTGGTGGTCACTTTTGAGCATAAAGCTTCTACCTACAAGGCAGTGTCTCGATATCTTTAAAGCTAGCATTACTGCAACTAACTCTAAATCGTGCATGACGTAGAGTTCTTCATGAGGCTTTAATTTCCTTGAGGCATACACTATTACTCCTTTGTCTTGCATTAATATTGTACCTAATCCTTGCTTGGATGCACCAATACATACGGTAAATTATTTGTCCATATCAGGTACTCACAAGATTGGTGCACTGGTCAACAATCTTTTAAGCTCAGGGAATGCCATGTGACATCCCTCGATGCATTCATACCTAACTCCTTTACGTTGGAGGGTTGTGATAGGCTTTGCAAATTTTGAGAACCCGTCTACAAACCTTCGATAGTATCCTACTAAATCCATAAAACTACGTACCTCATGCGCATTCTTTGGTATTGGCCAATCTATGATTGATTTTACCTTCTCAGGATCTACTGAGATCCCTTCACCATATATAATATGTCCTAGGTAATGAATCTTCTTCTAAAATAAGGAACACTTGGATAACTTTCCATATAGTTGATGTTTCTGGAGGCAGGATAATATTATCCGCAAATGTTCTTCATGCTCCTTCTCATTTTTGGAATAGATAAGAATATAATCTAAGAAGACTTGTACAAAGTGGTTGAGGTACTTGCGGAAAACATTATTCATAAGATTCATATTGCTGGACTTGAAATGAGAAATGTAATTCAAATTTTCTCATTAATGGTTTATGAACTGTAGCGAGTTGCTTGTAAGTTTGTCTTTAGGCATGTCACATAGTAGCACAGATTTACCATTTATAGATGACTTATATTTCAGAATGAAAAAGGATGCTTAACTTAGCATGTTTTCTTGTTGTTCAAACTAAACTAAATCTTTTACTTCAAAGTTCACAATGTTTTACAATAATTTAGCAGAGCTTTAGCATCAGGACCTTACCTATCTGAGCAAAGAGCTAGTTAATAGAAGAACTTTCAGCTAAAAAGGACAATTGCAATATCACAGGAAGAATGCCTAGTACAAGATCTTAATAGTAACATTCTTGGGCTTGTTATGTTAATTTCTAGGGATGCTTATATCCTTTGCAAATGAAAACATCAAACGTATTGGTTAAAATAACTACAACCAACCTTAAGAGACAAGGAGTGAAAGCATATTTGGTTAACAAAGTATATGTGTTGAATAATCTTAATTTACTTGCGCTCAACACCATTCATGGGAACATTCACTTTTAAACTTTCCTACAAAATTTAGCACATAAAAAGTGTCTTTAGAATATAACTGAAATTTGAAGACCCTCTATTGGTTTGAGCTTGGGAATATTCCAATACACATATAGCAAAAATTCGCCTCGAATAGTTTGAGAGGGTGAAATGGAGTTATAGAATCTTCATTTCTAGCTGCCTCCCATGCGGCTTAAGATGCTCAAAATGGTTGAAAATATCCCTACAAT
Organism: Pinus taeda; assembly: GCA_000404065.3. Lineage (NCBI taxonomy): Eukaryota > Viridiplantae > Streptophyta > Pinopsida > Pinales > Pinaceae > Pinus > Pinus taeda. Next base: position 130,176 of record APFE030442345.1, on the reverse strand, counting down.
ATGCCAAATAAAGCACACATTTTTTTTACAGAGTGTCAAGACAACTTTAGGAGCATGTAACAAAACATGGTACTTTGTATTTTGTGAAGCAAATTTGTAAGAGGTTATAGGGAGGAAAACCAATTCAGAGACCAACATAATTTTTGGTAAACTATAACCTTTAGTTATGGCATCCTGTATTTTGCTCGTATTCTTTTTATAATGAAACTTATTTTGAGATCTTTTCTCCATTACTAATTTAAGTCCCTCATGAACACCTCAAGCAACACTTGGTAGCATGTGGATAAAAGATTGCATATGAGGATGTTGTAGTGACACTTATTGTAAGCATCCGAATTTTTATGAATTGTAAAATGAAGCATTAGAAAGTCGGTTCTGATTAACATTATAGAAAGTAACCACAAAAGTACTCCAAGAAGTAAGAAGGTGTGGGGTAGGATCGATCTAATGATGGTTGTATCTTCTTCCTTTTTTAACAAGAAGTGAGGGTGAAGAAATAGGGAAATGAAAGCAGTGCTTGCCAGCAATGACAAAATTTATTTTCCTCCAAAAGTAGTTAATATATAGAGCCGGAAAGAAAAGTGGGTAGGAATTTCATGGTGGTATTGGACATTAAGAGAAAGAATGCTATAGTAGAAATGAAGAGGGAAGTAGGAATGAAGAGGGTTGAAGTTATGCAATCTCTTGTTCCTGTAGCATAGAAGATAACTTGTTTATAGTAACAATGCTTAACAAATTTAAGCTCTTTAAAGTGCTCATACTTGTACTTAGGAGCTACTTAGCATATGACTTCACGGAAAGAATTTGTTGCACATAATGCACTCCCAAAAAGTAGAAATGCCACCCTTTAAACATGAAATAGTTAGACAACAATTGTTTCATGAAAGATACTTGATGGTGCATACAAGGAAGATTGCAAGTGTTGCCAATAAGGAAGATAACAGGCATTGGAATATGAGTAAAATTTAATACCAATGAATATTCTCTCAAGAATGTTGATGACAAGAATAAGGGAGAGTATTTTTCACAATTTGTGTTCAGAAGTGCTTGAAGCAACATTAGTAGTAAATGAAAAAAATGTCACCATAAAAATGTTGTGTAAATGATAAAAATGTCACTTTAAAAATGTTGTGTAAATGATAAAAATATTACTATAAAACTATAGCATCCTAAACACTAAGAGACCGTTTAATCGACTATCTTCATACCTACAATAACTAACAACATGGTGATAGACCTTTGGTCATGCTAATGGAAAAGAAAAGGAGACAACCCTTTGGGCAAAGGAATCTATGAATGTTGAACAATAGAAATGAGCAACCTCGGATGCAGACCAGGAGGAATTCAATAGCAATGAAGCCTCTTGATAAATTAAATCTTTGTTTATGTTCTAAAAAATTATCAGCATATTATAAGTTTTTGTTGAGTATGTTACTTGTAAGAACATCTGAAATTATTGTTATACAATATGTTTTGAAATTCTCCAAGTAGCAGAAGAAATGTGATCTTTGTGTTCTTGAATCATTAGATAAACATATGTATTTTATGTTAGCTTGCTTGCAACCTTTATCATAATATAATAGTTAAGTTTCAGTTAAAAAAAAAAAAAAGAGGTTCAACTAGTTCATAAATAGACCAATATTTGATTTCAATCTCATCCATCGGCTCTTCTAGAGTGAAAGAATCAAAGATCCATAGGCACTGCTTTGACCAGGATCAGTTGTATTGTGATTACAAACATCTCCTACATTATTTGCTTGCAACATCTCCAAAGGTGGCCATTATCACCATCATCGCGAGAACACCAAAAAATCCACATCCTAATGGATCCAACAAGTTTGTCTGTCTGTTGCCTGTTGTCATGATAGATGAATTAAGACAGAAAATCCTGAGCAATTTGCAAGGCTAGGTGAGTCCTCTTGAAAAAATGGAATTCTTGTTCCAATTTTGTTCCCATGTCAATGAACTAATCACATGTAGAAAGCGAAATGAAAACAATGTTATTAAAATTGATGATAAAAATTTGAGTGTGCAAATTTTCACATTTGGAAACCATATTGTTGATCACCAAAAATTGAATAAAGAAATAAACTCTAATAGAAAAAATGAAATTTTCCAAATAAAATTTATTTAATATTAAAAATAATATTTAAACAAAAGATCACAAACTCTTTAAATATTAATCACTAAAAAAATCATTTAAAAAAAAAAAAAAAAAAAAAAATCACATTTTTTTAAATATTATATCAAAAAATTGAAATCATATCATAAAAATATTATATCAAATAAACCAAAAACAACATAAAAATCGTTAAAGGTCACTCCTCCTAATAAAAAAGATCTTTGGTATTTACACTGGATTTTCTTGGTAATTAAGGTTTGAGTCACGAAAAAGGTAACTATGAATTAAATTGAATTTAATGACAACTTTATCTAATCAGCGTATTTAGAATATGAAACCCAAAACTAGTTGGACATATATGCAACCCACTCCACAAATATCTACCTTCATGCTAAAAAAAATTCCTTATGCTACATAACTATTTATTATCTTAAATAAAATAAAAAATGTTGAACGATAAAAAAAAAACTTAACATCATAACGATTCTGAAATCTGGATTATGCATTGTGGCTATCTCAAATCTTTTATGGCAAATTTGGACTAAGCCTCGAAAATCTTGAAATCCTTTCAATATAGACTTCATAATCTAAATCTTAACACTATATATTTCTTTGCAAATTCTATAGGAACAAGAGAAGCTGCAGGGCAGCTAGTCCCTACCAAGGGCTTGAAGAAAACTATCATAGAAGATAGCGCAATAGCTTGGGAACTGTCTTCAAAGACACGTTCGTTAATAAGTTCTAGTTCTAAAGAAGAACCAAAAGTAGGGTTGTGAAATAATAGCTATAAACAACAGCAGTTTATGAAGACAAGTCCCTTTCCTGTGCATATTCCACAGAAGGATTTTGCTTGAGATATTTATAATACATTGGATCGTTTTCTGGCTTTGTAATTAATTAGTTTCATAAGCATTTTTAGATTGAAATGCATGTGACATTTCCACCGAACGGTTAACGCAGTGAAAACCACAAGCTTTTTCACATCTGGCCATCTAAAGTATAATTTTTTAATTTAAAGGTTCCACGTTAGCCCACTATTATCCAGACGAGGTTCCAGTTCAGCGGAGCGTCTGGGAGCAACGAGTGTTCTAACGTGGAGATTGCATGCACTTCACGTGTCCTTGCAGCATTGGGACGACGAGGCCATCCTCTTGTCTAAGCTCCATATCCCTCAGGCTGTTCTTCGCCAGCTTCGCTCTTACATCCTGCATTCTTTATATTCCTACGCTACAGGGCGCTCTTGATCCCACGTCATGGCTTCAATCTACGGGACGTGCTCAAGAATCAAACGTTTCAGAAACTACTGCCATTGCTCTCTGCTCCGGCATTCTTGGCGATACAAACAAAAATGAAGAAGAATCAATGGAATTCGACCTTGAGCTTTCCGGCGTAAGCCTGGCCGAGGACAGTAAGCAAATTCTGCAACGGCCGACTCACAATCGACTACCTAGGTTCGTTCAAGAAAAAGCCCTTTAATCTTCTTGTTTGAGCATTCCCATTTTCGAACAAAATTGTTGTTCTTTTATAGGTTCTTGTATGGTCCAGGGTTAGCATTTGGAGTCTGATAATAGGGTCGTTAATTTGCAAAGGCAGCACATATCCCTGACTCAACAGATCCAGCAAGCCTCAGACACGTTCCAGACAATGTCCCTATTCTTAGGTGAAAAGGCGGCGAAGGACATAGTGTCGGAGTCTCTGGCAGCAATGACTACATTCATTTCTACCTGCGCAATGTCTCTGGAGTTTGATCGATTAGTTCTCCATGGAAATTCAACCAGCTACTCATCGAAACCATCAGTAATGAATTGCAGGGATTGATATTTACTCTTTCTGCCTATTTTGAGTCTCAGTAGTTAATACTTATTACAGTCACAGAAGATTCTATAAAATTTATGCAAAAAGCAATTATAAAATTTAGATAATTTTGTTAATAAATTTCCATTATTCCAAGCTTCAGGTTAAATGAAATGCATTTAATGCTAAAATTAGAATGGGAAAGCATTCTCAGTGATGATTGACGAATACTAACACAATTCTTTCTAGCTGTATGCAGACATTATAAAGTGTAGGGCTCAAAAATAGTTAAGATAAACTACCTGCAAGTGCACAACACAAGACTGAATTGCAACAAATGCTTGCTTGAAAATTTCAAATGGAAAATCCTCAGTAGGGATGTCATAGGGATATTGCTGCAAAACAAATCAATCAAATGTCGTCGATATGTAAATGAAAGAGCCAAAATCTACCTTAGCTTTAAACAAAGCATACTACAATTGTAGTGTTGACCTAGCAGCCCCAGTCCGCTCAAGACGTTACTATAGGAGCTCGCCAAAGCCAGCCAGGTGCTGCTGATGTCAGAGAACTAGGCCATGCCCGTTCAATCCATATCCACGTGGTGGAAGACTATAAAAGTGTGATGGCCAAGGCCATTGCTGCGGGTTCTGGACGGATTATCAAGGGCTTATTCCTCTGCACCAACGCTTATTCTTCTCAAGTGCAGAACGGCGAAGAACCTGTGAGAAGCCGAGCAACGAAAGCCGAGAGCAAAACGGCCACCTATTTGTTCGTTCACTAGGTTCAGCATGAAATCATGAATAAGCTCTACCGAGGATTGTCGAGCATTTGGTACTGAGTTTCCCCTCCGTTCTTAGTAACGAAATGAACCAAGAGCAAGACTGAATTGATAGTTAGCGACATCGACAAAGATGGATTTGTGAATGGGAAATACAAGTTTCCTATATTCATAGGAATCAATGGGATAATGGCAGATTGCTCAAGTGGGCTTGAAGGCAGCAGAAGCAGCAGTGCTCACATGCTCACATGCAATATAGATGTGTGGTGAAGTAGCCATGTGGGTAGCCAGGTGTAGCCAGGAACCTATGGATGCTTATATGTTCATATATGCCAGCATGTTCCTGAGCGTTTGAGCTAACATTTAATTTCCTCACATAATACTAACATTAGTTTAGGTGGTAGGATTTACAAGTTTCAAAATATCACACAGACAAAGATAACCTATTGTTTTAGCTTCGGTCCAGCTTCGGTCAGCTTCGGTCCTTGGGAAGAGGCCAAATAACACAATGTATTAATATGTTTCTAAGAACTTTGTTTATCGCTAATAAACCCGAAGTAAAAACAACTCAAATAATGCTATCTCCATCGTGATCGATTACTATAGTTCATGCCTGAGGGCAGGGACTAATAAGAATGTATTCCTATTAAAGAAGTGATTTCGTGAATGGTTCTTGTAAGAATAACCTTTGTTATAAGTTAAGTAAATCACTTTATTTATAAATTAAATAAAGTACCTAATTTGTATATTAAATAAAACACTTTATTTATTTTAATTAAATTATAAATTTAATTCATAATTCATTGTTATTGTTATTATTATTTTATTAATTTGTTAATCATATATGTATGTTAATGGTGTACATATCAAATACCTCACTTGATATATTTATTGTATTCTTGGTGAGTTAGGAATTTACTTCGATAATCAGTTCATTACTTCAAAACTTAGACATTTTCCAATATTAGCCAATATGTATACTAGTGCAGTACATACAATGCATGCATATGTAGCTATCATATAGATGCATCATGTGCATGCTAATATTCTTGTGTTCCCTATAATAAGTGATGGGTCATTACATATATATATAATATATATATAATATATATATATATATATATATATATAAAGTTTGGTTTTACGAAATTTGTGCCCGAGACACATATGGCCACACAACCCATATACAAAACTACATGCAAATATCTAAGCATCCTAATCAAAGTGCTCATGATAACAAGTCATTGCACAAACTATCTTGCGCAGTAGCTGACCAATATGACTAACACTCCGACGATGTGTTGTTGAAGTTGCAACGGAACCTGGTCGATCACAATCTCATTTATCCCGTGAGTCAACCCCTCCATGTGGCGCTCCACGTCAGTTAGGATCTCGGCTACATTTAGATCTCGTAGTGCATCCCATCCTACTACAACAACCTGTGCTTGTTCTACTGTAGTTTGTGGTTATTCTCTTTCCCGACAGAGATATGAAGCACCTACCAGTCGAACATGCCCAATATCTACATGACAAATCAATAGTTTAAGTCTCGGAAATATCAAAAAAAAAAAATCGTAAAACTTTCAAAAATGCAAATGGTCGAAATATCTTATGTATAACATCCCATCGCTCACCCTTAGGAAGCACAAGCTCAGGGTCGTTGTGGAAATCCATCCCTACATATGGATAATAAATGACCATAATGAATTGTCTACGTAGCCATCCAAAGAAGGTTGTTGAAAATTTGATCACCAATGGACTTGCATGTCGGGATATATGATCTATCCACCTCCTTATTCGTGGTACCCTCAGATCAATGGGCTCAAGTGTAATCTGCTGAGGCTATAGTCATGGAATTTGTTCTCGGGCAAAAGAGACCAAGATGGAACTGTGTCCACAGTTTTTCAACTTTCCCTCTCTTGCTTTAGTGAGTTGTTCTTTCATGTTGAACAATACCCCCTCACTCCAGTTGAAGGTTGTTGGCTCTGAGCACTCCACACCATACTGCATGTATGATCTTCTAGCTACATGAAATGTTGAGCTCCCCTCCAATCTGGAAATGATGAACAAAATCATTCTTAAGGGAAAACTAGTTACATCTTTTATGTTGATCTTTCCATCTCAAGTTGGTTTGGATCTAGGTATGTAATAAGTAGTGATATAGTCTTTCGTTGTTTCTCCACCCCTTCTCCCACCTAGGAGAGAGATGGGGGTACCTCTCCTCGATAAATCGATAAGAAAGTGTGTCTTCTACTGTGATATCGAGAATATGTTACCAAAATCAGAATGCCTGTGCTTGTACATCCCATGGATGAACAAGATATTCTAGTAGCTCCATCTGTTGCCTCATACCAGGAATCCAAAAGAATTTCAACAATCCACAATCCTTTAGTGCCTGGATGGTAGCATTATCATTAGCTGCATTTAAATCACGTTCTTCATGTTCTCTTTCTCTCCAGATAAAATCCATTTTATGTTGATGAAGACCTAAAACATCAAATGGAAACTCATTAAGATCCTTTCCATGCACTCATTGTTCATCACAGGACCAAACCACTCTTTCTCTGGGTTCGTTAAATATTCTCAGAGGGATTCATCTGAAGGATGAACTTACAGATCAAGCATATGTTATCCTCCCCAATATTATTAAAAAATAAAGAGGTATTGACCTGTATGGTTGGGGAAATTGGGAAAACGTGGTACTCCATTTTGTTAATGATGCCAAGTCGCTCTTGAAAACAACACTCTTCCGGTTCATTTGTGATCCAGGTGGCTCCAGACACGCTCAAAATTCATAAGTGGCATTGAAAAAGCTCAAAAATAAAAGTTCTCATATTGAAGTGAAACAAGGACCAGATCCTAGTGCTCATCGTCCTAATTCAAACGGTGTAAATGACACTCAAATCCCAATTTGTATGTTCAAGATATTCGCGGTCAAAGTTTTGGTCAAACTTGGCCAAGTGGTAGTCACTAACAAGGCAACAATTTGGCAGAGTCCCGGTGGATAAAATCCGATGATCAGAAAGGGAAAATTTGTTGCCTACTTAATTTGTCCTGTGACCATGAAAAACCAACGGATTAATTTTGAATGGTTAGTTATATGAAAAATAAATAAATAAATAAAAAGAAAAAGAAAAATATTTGGTTTGGCGGGTCACCAACTCTGCACCCCTCACTGACATGTCGCACTATATATATGAAAAAAAACACGTTGTAATGGGTGGGTGGGCCATTGGCGACGAACCCACCCTACCCAACACCTGTCGCCAGACTATGTGTTATGGGAACAATGGGGATCGAACCCGCCCTGCCCACCAATTGGGCAGTCCCGCATTCCATACCTTAAACCACAAAACATTACATACAATTCCAAAAGTAGAAGATATTAGCTAATTTTGATAGCTGAAGAGATCTAGATCAAGTTTGGTATCAGAGCTATCTTCTCGTTGATGTGAATTGCAAATGTGAATGATTGAACATGCAACAAGAAGGGAAATAGAGAACACCATAGATCTATATGAGGACCTCCTCGGGATGACACACATGCTGGACATAATGTATGCAGATTATGAGGAGAAGATGGAAAGAGAGGAACGAGAGAAAGAAAGAGCAGAGGATGATGCCCCATCTCCACCTTCCAGTGATTATACATCTTTTTCATCATCTTCTCATCATCCAGATGAGAAGATCAATCAGAGCCTTCAAGCAGAGAATGTTGAATTGAGGAGACTTCTAAGAGAAGAAAAAGAGGAGAAGCAGAGATTACAGCTTCAATTACGAGCCACAGAAGAGGCCTTGGAAAAGTTGAAGTGTAACATAGGCTTAACGAAGCCATCATCACATATTTCATAATCGGCAACTAAAGTAAAAAATGTTGATCGTTCTTCAGTTTTGTTTTCACATGACATTATTTTTGTTGGAAACATGGAGATACCCATTTTAGGAACTACCATGAGTCTCCTTAGCAAGATGGGGAATAAAGGAGGCGAAATTGGTGTTAATGGCCAAGGAATGACTCAATCATTGGAGGTTGTATAAAGACCTCAATTTATAGGCTTGGGATACACTAAAGGAGAGTGCTCGAAGGTAGCAGAAGCTTCCAAGACTTGTCGAAACCATCAAGGAAAGATGATGATTGTAACACATCAGAATCCTCCCATGACAGTGCACACTGCAGGAGAAGAGCTCAGGGAAGCCCTCACCGCCAGAATTGCACCAAAGATACTCAAGAGAGGTATAAACAGTCTCAGTATTCTAAAGTTCATTTTGATTATAAGCATATTATTAATGATGAGCATAAATCATGGCGTAGAAAACCATGTAGTTTTGTGGTTTACAAAACCATGTGGTTATTGAGTGCTAGAAGAGAATGGAAACAAGAAAGAGGATGAGATGTGAAAGGCCTTCTCCACATCAGTGAAGGAAGAAGGTAAAGCAGGTCCAGAGGAAGAAGACTTTTTGCAGTCATTGCAACAGAGGTGGACATCAAAGAGCAACGTGTTGGAGACTCCATCCAGAGCAGCGTCGCAAGGACAAAGCACCCATACAAGAACCAGTTGAAAAATTTGTTCAATAATCAAATCTGCCACAGGGAGATGACCCATTCACTTTCATAAGTGAGAGATGGTTTTACTAGATATGGTAGCTTTTCATGGCTGCATTTTGTAAATCATGTGTTGCGATATAATTGTAAAAGTGCTTATGTGTTTTCCATCGCTTAGTAAAGCAACAATGATGTTTTTGGCCTTTTATTGATAGCTAGGGATATTGATTTATATTATGATGTAAAATTGATTAAAGAGTGTGTGTTATAAACTCTTGGCAATTATGTGGATGCTTGGGTCATAATTGCTCATGTAATTGAGCATGTAGTTTGCAAAGATTGTTTATAGGTTTGGAGAGGATGCAGGTGTCAGTTCATCACTTGTGGGTCTGAAGACAAGGGTGAAGGAGAAGGAAGTGTGACCTGTTAGGTCACTTGTTGTGGAGACAATGTAACACAACAGTTGCAGATTATGTCTATGTTTTTGAAGGAACAAAATCTCCTTAGTGGGGAGGAATGATTCAGGTGCCTCCAGACGCTCATAATTAAGAAGTGGCCTTGTAAAAGCTCAAAAATAAAAGTACTTAGATTGAATTGAAATCATGACTAGATCATAGCACTCATTGTCCCGATTCCAATGATGTGAACGACACTCAAATCCAAGTTCGTATGCTCAAGATATTCACGATCAAAGTTTTGGTCAAACTTCGCCGAGTGGAAGTCACTAACGAGGCAACAATTTGGCAGAGTCCCGATGCACGAAATCTGGCAGTCGAAAAGGGAAAATTTGTTGCCTACATAATTTGTCTAGAGACCCTTAAAAATTAACGAATTAATTTTGAATGGTTGGTTATAGGAAGGAAAAAAATAAAAATAAATTAATTAATTAATTAAAATTAAAATTAAAATTAAAAGTTTGGGGGTGGTGGGCCACTTTCCCCCGCCGGCCCCCCAACACATGTCGGACTAATATATATATATATATTATATATATATATTATATATTACATATTATATATAATTTTATATATATATATATTATATATATATATAATATATATATATATAACATGTTGTAATGGGTGGACGGGCCACCAACCGACGGACTTGCCCGACCCAACACTTGTTGCCATATTATATGTTATGGGACTGGCGGGGATCAAACCCGCCTGACCCACGTGGGTTGACTTGCCAATCATCGGCTCCAATGTCACTATAACTGTATGCCATTTGTGAACATCACCCAACGGTTAACAAAACGATCCGTCGACCAATTTTTAAATTAACGCCAAAAACATTGTTAAGCGGCAGGGGTGAGGGTTCGACCTTGGGACCTCTGCCCACCCAAGTTAGCTTGTCACCAACAACCCAAACGAGTTCTCGTTGTTATTTCCACTGAAGGATTAATATTGAAGCAGTGATCAGTTGTGCGATGGAGGAGGGGCGCTTAAGCCTAGGCCGAGAACCGAGTGTGGAACCAAGAGCCGAGGAACTGCGCCCAGGTCTGGCATGCTTTTCGAGGAGAAATATTCTAGGAGAATATTCCCTCAAATACTCCACAAAATATTCCCTAGAATATTCCACAGAACATTCCTTAGAATATTCCACAGAACATTCCTTGGAATATTCCACAGAGTATTCCCTAATACAGTGAGGAATCTAAAAGAATCCATGGAGGGCGATTTTTACAATCTCAGATTCATGTCAACTTTATACTCAAAAGAACCAGAATTTCGTAGGGAACATGATGGTGTGGTATGTTTCCTCATCTGAGCAGCAGAATTTCAGACAACCAACAGTGAGAAATCTTGGCAGAATCTAAAATATTCCCTTGAAGGCTAATTTTTTTACAGAGCCAAAATGATGCCAACTTTATAGTCATTTTTCACAAAATTTAGCATGGAGCACAGTGGTGTGCTCAGAATCTTCGTCCAAGAAGTGTGTTTTTTGGCCATCTTCAAGAAGGAATATTTGGGGGAACTTTGAGATTCCCGAGGGTATAGAATTTGACAGTGTCAGAAAGGGGCAAAGTTTATAGTCGTTAGATAAGATTTCACGCCACAAATTCAATGATGCAGTGCATTTCGTCAGTTGAGCTTTGCATTTTTAGGTCATCCATTAAAGTGGAGGTAAATGACATGGTGATGTCATGTTTCTTTTTTGATTTGCTAAGATGGTTTTTTTACTATTGAGATCCTTGTTACCATTATGTTGAGGGATACTTGTATGCCACGTCGTGTGCGAATTTATTAGCTTGTCATGCTGAAGGAGTGCCCATTTGAGTGAGAGTTCCTATAGGAGAATGTCTCGTGGAGAGGCATGCCACTCCGTTGGAGGGAATTTATCCTTGTAATGACAAAGAATGTACTATGTAATCTTCATCATCATCTTGTAACATTTAATGAAGCGACCTCCCCACGCTTGACACTAGGCCTGGAGACGTAACCCACACTAGGTGAACTCCGTTATCAATGTGTTTTGTGTTTTTGATTTTGATGGTCATCATTTTGTTTCATCTTCTTTATAGTATGCACATGTGGCTTTTCATAATCTTTCATATGCAATTATGCTAACATCACATAAGTAAAAAAACTTAGTTAATTCTGATAGCTGAAGAGATCCAGATCAATCTCTGTGGTTGTTGGGTTGGGAAATATGCTTGTCTTTTGGTTTATTATACCATTTCAAATCCTCTGCTTTTGGTTTTGGGTCAATGATGCCAACTCCATTCAGTGTCATCACTGTGTTTAAGAGAATTCGTTTAGTTAATATCTGCTACAATACTCTTAATCCTTTATTCCATCTTTGCCTTTCCTAATCCAGTTCCGTATCAACATCATTATGATAATTCTATCTCAAACCATCATACTTCTTTCATGTCGTTGATAGGAGATACATCAAGGCCCTCATGCGATGGGTCGCTTCTTGTTGACATCAACTCATTATCCAGGAAGTTGACTTAGAAACACCGATTGGTACCTTGGTGCTTGCATACATCAATGACAAGTTTCCTCCCTCTCAACGACATGTTTACATCATAAGCCTTCGACCAAAATATTTTGTGTGGTGTTCGACATCAACTCATTTATTCACACCATATAGATTGTACTAGAGTACCTTGAGAGCCATTAACATCATCAATGTTTTCTCTCATGCTTGTTAACGACTTACATCGTTGGTCGGTAATCAAATGGTGTCTACCATGTTCAACTCTAGCTTATTGATTCACATGGTTAGACTCATACATTTGTTGGTCGTGAGAACGAGATAGAAGGCCCTAGATCTAGTTTCATCCATTTGGGTTGCGATTTCAAGAGTAGTACATGATCAGAATGTATGGTGGCTATGATCATACAAGAATTCATCCAGTCCTGGGTCCACCATCAGTCATTCGTGGACATGTATTTTGATCATTGTACATGTAATGTTAGCTTATGTGTTTAGTATGGGTATGCCTCCCTTAACAAAGATATCATGATGTAAACGTATTGTAATGGATGATGATCTCACTGATTGTTCTTGATCCTAACTTGTCACAAGGTTAAGCACTTCAGTCATCAACTATCATTTTTGACTTTGTGCTTTAGGGGGCAATCTGTTATAGGCCATTTTGTTACATCTGGTCAATAGGCCTTCAACTGGATCAATCAACATCCTTTGACCTCCTTTTCATCATCCTTGTACAAATCCCTAAGCATGACTCATTCTAATCCCAAAGTTTTTGCTTGAGAACACCTTGTTTTAGTCATTTTAAGGACCAACATTCTTTGGCCTCTTACTGGACAACGTTGACTACTTGGTTGCTCCACTATGGCCTGTGTTGATCACTTATAAGTCGCGCCACTATGCACCTGCGTTGGTTCTAGAAATTTGGGAAAAAGAGAGAGAACCCTAAAGCCTCTTCTTCTAGAAGCTTCCATGATTTGTTGTAACCATTTACCTCATATAAAAGTCTCGAATCCTATCCTATCCTACCTTGGAGTTTTCATCTCTTATCCCTTGAGTTTATCCTCCCATCAAGAGTGGATATCAAGCCCTAATTGGTAAACAGATAAGAATTCATGAACTACCTCCTTCACCTATATATTTACTGCCATCCATAGGAAAGGGGTTGGCTTTTGGAGAGTAATTATACCCTTATGCTCTTGATGTGAAGGATATATTTTCATGCATTTGGGTGATTAGAGGTTCACTTTGTGACAAGGAAATGACAAGTCAACTTGGAGGAGCTCTTTTATAGGATCATCATCTATTTTTGGTTGTAACTCACTCCATTTCTATTAATGCAAAGAGTTCTTTGTTTTTCTATATATGATGTTATGGTTTCATATATTTCAATACCATGTTTATATATTGAATAAAGTGATTAGATGATGTTGCATAGATTTCATGGATCTTTGGCTTGTGTTTATCTAGCTAAGATTGGAGAATTCAAGCCAAAGAAAGAGCGAAGCATACGACAGATTCCAGGTAGGCTTCATCCCATTATCTATTTACTTTAAAGAAAACATTAGTGCCTTTGTCTTTCTGTTGTTCTAGGTCAATCCACCAGGCCTAGGGAAGATACTTTTGTTCGCAGTTGTAGATTATGCATAACACATATTCCATATGCTATAATAATATATAGAAATGGGAGATGAAGAAGAGACAAGGTCAATGGAGGACAACTCATTGTGACTATTAAAATTATGTGCAAATCACTTTGTTTTGTATAATTGTGTTAATGCACCTTGGTTTTGTCTATTACAGTGCTTGTGATTATGTCACCGTATAAGTTTATGTAACAAGCTCTAGTGTGAACATGTCAAAATGTTGAATTTTGAGTTTGACTGTTTAACACATCTCATGACACATTGTTTTCCACCATTACGAAGCTACCAAAGGCTCGTTCTCTACAATTTTGCACTTGCGCTATTTTCTTAATTGCAGCTCACGCTCCTGAAGTAATGTCCAACTTCATACACCCATAATTTCCTACATTTATGTTGAATTTTTCCTTGTTGCGAATCCAAATTATCCTAGACTTATCCAACCTTTAATTTCTATAGGATCAATGGGAGTGTGTTGGGGAGGATTTGCTAAGGGTCTATTCATGGTGCAAGGTGCTCCACCCTAACATTCCACAAATTTAAAAATGTGTTTGACATTCACTGCCACCTTTTGAATACATGGTCTATTTCCACAAAAAGTTGGTAATGATGTTAACTTCATTAATGACAGCATAATATGAACCAACATCTTACCTAAACATAAAATTGTTATGTATATTTAAAAAGAAAAACAATTTTTGTATATGGATTAAATGCCAAGGATTATATTCCTTGGGGAGCAACTTAATTGCCGATGGTCATGTTATGAAGTATTATGTAAAATATGTGATCGAAGGTTCAAATCCCCCTAATTAGCACATGAACCATGTTGGTGGGGGGGGGGGGGGGGTTCACATGTGGTTCACCTAGGGGTTATAGTGGTAGCAATTGGAATTAACCCCGTGCCATGGGAGTATGAGGCTAACACAATTGCAAATTCCTCTAGTAAAAAAAAATAATACTAATGATTATACTAATATTAACAATTTGAATGCTTACCTAGATGGGGTGACCTAATGTTTGGAAGATAACATGTAGCAAGAGCCCACTTCAGATTGCACACCTCTAAGGCCATTTGAATAACCTTACCTTATTCTCTGGCAAGTTCAAATTAATAGCTTAGAGAGAGCAAGTAAATACAATAATGATATTTATGAATACATTATGGTTATACTTTTTGACATCTTGTGGTTGAGTTTTCTCAGTAGCAAGCCACAAGGGGTTGTGGATGTAATTTTAAATATCTATTTTTATGATACTAATATAGATACTAACTAAAAAAAATGGTGAATGGTTATCTCCCGAGATGGAAAAATTCCACTTTAATAAAATAGGGGAGAGACATCCATAGAAGGAGACAACTTAAATATATGCCTCTTGACTTTTCTGTAGAACCTTAAAAGGTGTTTGGTTGTTCATGTCCATCTCTAGAAGGCGCAAGTAGGGGTAAACAAAGCCAAGGGAAAGATTGCTATAGATCATGGACCAAGTCAGGAAGGCCTTTTTGGGTTCCATAGGGCCTTTTCATATAACTCTATTTAAAACAATTAAAATGAAAACATATAGTTAAGGTTGTAAGTTTAGCAAGATTAATGTTAATGGGAATACTTTGACTAAACCATTGATAGACATCAATTAGGATATACCTTGAAAAAATGTTTAGTTGTTTATGGTCCTCTCTAGAAGGCACAAGTAAGGGTAGGCACACTCAAGGGAAATACCACTATAAATTGAGAATCAAATGAAGAAGCCTTTTATGGATTCCAAATGGGCCTTTCATATAGCCCTATTTAAAATGATCAAGATGAAAGCTAGAGCTATTGTTGTAAGTTTAATGAGACTAATGTTAATGGAAATTTTTTTACTAAACCATTGACAAACATCAATTGGCATATACCTTGAAAAACATTTTAGTTCAAGTCTAATTTAAATCATTATACCACTTGAGTGGGTGTTTAATGCCCAACTGTAAATATAAGGGATCTTGAATAAAGTCATTGATTTTGTGCACAACAAATATATTTGAATTACATAGTTTAAATGTTTCCTTTCAAGGCTGCCTTCGAATTACATAGTTTAGAAGTTTCCTTTCAATGTTGCTAAGGGATTTGACCTTCCCGTCAAACAAAAGCATCATAAATTGTTTTAATGTCTCTCTTAATTTACCTCAAGGTTGAAATATAAGGGTTATTAGTTAGAGGATTTTCGCTAGTGATGTTCATTATATAATACCATAAAGAGAGTTGATTGAATGAGAGGGAAAATTTGAAATTGTGTCTCTTTTAATGGAAACAAGGTTTGATAACCTCCAAAGTGTAACAATTTTGGTGAAAATTCCATGTAAATAAAAGTTAATAAAGGCAAAATAATAACCATGGTCATGGGATGCTTATTCCAAGCTGAGTGTTGGGCAAAAACATCCTAGTGTGGGTGTTCATTTGGTTTATTATGGCTAAGTAAATTGACAAAGACAATGGCAAAGACTTTGGAAATGCAAGATGCATTAATTGACATTTTATTTACAAAAATAGAGGAAATTAGGAGAAAAGGAAGGTGAAAGGTCACAGATTGCATGTGAGGAGGAAAATGAAGGAAAATAATGGAAAATTGAAGAAAATAGAGGCTTCATTGATAAAAAGGATTTTAAGGATCAATTGGTACCTTTTGTCAGTTTAGTTTTGGAGCTCTCTCTCTATTCTCTCTCTCACACACTCTTGGACACTAAGTTTTCTTGGATCACTTCAACATTGGATCAAGAAAGAAGGCAACAAGAAGCAAAGATCAAGCAAGGAAGAGTAGGATCAAGCGGCTACAATGAGATTATTTGTAGGTATCGATTTTCATGTGTGATTTCCTTGCTAGTTTTGGCATGCATGGTTATGCATGTGTGTTCTTGGGTCTCTTGTTGTGAACGACATGGGTTTTTCCAGGTGTGATAGTGTTCTTCAGCCTTGCCTTGCCATTTCCGGATAGCCATGGTGTGATGGGGTTTTCATGTTTTGGTTGAGTTGGATTGCCAGATGGATTTGAAACTGAGTGAGGTGGTCTCTGAAAGAAAGAACACATGGCCTAGTGATCCATGAATCAAACCGTGGATTGCAGTAAAGCCTTGACCTAGTAACCCCTGAACTAAACTGTGGGTTGCGGTAAAGACGTATTTTGTGTTACCTCGGTGGGCCTAGAAATCCTTAACTGGTGAATGACAGGATATATGGTAAAGCCTATAAGTGGGTGCCCTCAATCAAGCCTAGGAATCCTTGGTCAGTGAATGGCAAGATATATGGTAAAGCCTAGAGGGTGGAGTCTCTATTAGGGCCCAGTGATCTGGTGGGGATTTCGGTAAATCCTAGAGACCAGTTGACATGCAAATTCCTCGTGGTGTAGGTGGAGAAATATGGTGGAATCCATGCTTGTTTAGGGCCTAGAGATCTAGTGGTGATTACGGTAAAGTTTGATTCTATTGGTGAGGGTTATGTGGTTTATCCTCGGGAAGCCCTGGTTGATTTTTGGTTATGAGTCCCATATTCATGCTTGGAATATGGCATAGGGGTGATTGGATGAAATAAACATTTAGTTCAACCAATCTATGGGTGGGTGGTTCATGGAAGTCCCATACCTAGTTGGCTTATGCATTTATTAATAAGAGCTATTTTTCTTAGTATTTCATACGTAAATATACTGGTTTATATGTGGATTGTATGGTTGTTGTATCCTTATTGTTTTTGTTGTTTATATGTTGGTTATGAATATGTTTTATGACAATGATTATGTATGGCTCTCATCATGTTTTGATTTGTAAATGAATGAACAATGGATATATGACCTAATATATGATAATGCAACTAATGTGATAAGGCATCAATGCTTCTTAGTGATTCTCAGATAAGTATGAGACCCCTATGCTCAGATTTGTTGTTATGACCTATAGAATGCATATTTGTGACATGTTTGACAAAATGCTTGTCATGGATACTAGGGGTCCAGTCAAGTCATTAATCAAATGTTTGCATTAGTACCTTTGTTTCTATGTTATTTTTCATTTCTATAAGTTTCATGAAGTTTTGGGCAATGGCTTGAGACCTACCCCTGAAAAAGTGGCAGAAAATCCGGGGTCACAGGCTCAGAACTAGCTAAAAAAGTCCCTAGTAGTTGGCATGCCCTTACTGTGGGAGAGATTGGAGGGTTCAAGTCACATGCATGCCCATGTTATGTGAGTGACTGAGGCTCTAGGTCAGTAAAATGTCAAGTTACCTCAGTGGTTGGTCACCTAGAAGGGTTGGTTGGCTCCTGAAGGCTGTAACATGTGTAGAAGGTCAAGTTGGTTGTGTTTTGTTGGTTCCACTTCCTTAACTATACATGGGGAGTTGAATTAGATCATAGTAGCCTCTCGTCACATGTTTACCCCAACAGACTGGCTAACTTGGGTAAATGTGGGAGGAGGGTGTTACACAAAGCCTTCCAAATTTGACATGCCACATAATTTCACCAAATATTGAGTATAATTGGAGTAATTAATAAGGAGTCTCAAAGGTTAAGTATACTCCAACTCATTTAGCCACAAGGCATCGCTAATTGAATGTGATTCTTTATGAAAAATTCTAATTCTTTGAACCTTCTATGGCTTTAACAATCTATTTAGCACAAAAGACCAACCCTCAGGGGTTGATGTTTAGAGTCCTCTTGCCTCCTTTATCTTTAATTATGTAGCATAGTCTTTAGTTAATCCCATGAAAGCTTTTTTTGGTTTGAAATTTGGTCCATATGAATATTATTAAAAGTTATTCAAGTACCTGTGAAAGATAGCCATGAGCGTCCAATAACAAGACAATATACACTAATAATGTTTGTGATATTATTTCAAATCTAATAATGTGCTAGTAATGGTATATTTTTAGAACACCATCTAGATACCTTATTTTTGATTCTTTGCATCACTCAATTGCAAAATCTTCTCAAGGGAAGGCATGAAAGGTAGAAAGAACAACAAAGAATTTAAAACCCTGACTTGCTTATATATAAGTTCATCAAAGATTCTCTAACAAGGTGGAAACTCCTTTAGACTTTGCATATTAATATCATTTTAAGCCATTCATAACTAGAGGTTGATGCTTATGAAAATATGGTAAATTAATCCAACATGTTATAATTCCTTCTTAGCTTTCTTTAATGATAGTAAAAGAGTGAACAATGACATGACCATAAATTAGTTGTCTCACACACGACTTAAGAAAGAAGACATCTTAATATCTTTTTGGACATGCTTTCAAATTATAACTTAAAAAATAAGACACTCTCTAATATCTTTTTGGACATGCTTAATAAATAACCGAAAACCTTTAATGACACAACAAATTATATTTAGCTAATCAAATTATTACTAATCCATCTTGGTTAAGAGCATGTGTTTCTTCGTAAGAAGTCATAGGTTCAAATTTAAAGGGAAGTAGAGTATGTACACATTTGTAGATCTTAATAGTGAAATTACTCCACGGATTGATGTCCTTTCTCCCAAAAACACGAGAAAATTTTATCCCGATGGAAATTTATCTTGTTTAGAGACCTTGGCCAATATTACTAGTCCGTAACTAAATATGCAAATTGTAAAATGTTTGGCAATATGTTTAAAATATATTCATATTTATACCTATTTTATATAGTATCTATACAATTGTGATGATTTTTGAGGTACAATAATTTTGTCCTATTAAATTTGGGGCAGTGAGTTTTAGCAAAAAAAAGAAGAAGTAAAAATTGGCATATAATTTTATCCTATAAAATTTGAGCAAATATATA
>APFE030442345.1:65114-110160 GCA_000404065.3 Pinus taeda | reverse complement strand
TTTAACGTCCACGAGACTAGAAATAGCCTACGGGACCACCAGCTTCCCTGCTTTTCGCCTTTTGCAGTTCAATCCTTTTATTACTCAAATTAATGATGAGTTGACCCAACCTTCTAACAATCCCCTCACTGAAAAGACAATGCCAAGGAACTGATGTTAACATACTGCAGTAACTCTCTGATGTTTATGAAAGCATCACATTCCAAAATAAAATGTTTTTCTGATTCCACTGCCCCATAAGTGCAAAAAGTACACACTCGTTCTTGCCAAGCTTCTTTAGGTCTTTTGCATCGACTCATTTCAAACCGTAGTTGATGCGAGTTAGTTCTTAATTGAGTAATACGAATCTTTGCTCTCCATGGAATACTAGCTCCAATGTACTCTTTTTGTTGGAGATCACAAATGGGTTTGAATTCCTAATCACAATACTTCTTCTTTCTACCCAATCTTTTCCCCATATACGCTTACGAAACTTCTCCATAACAAAACTCTTTAACTCCTTGGTATTTGTGGGACATGCATTGAGGTAAATATTCCATTTTTTGCATCCATTTGTTGTTTTGTCTCATCCATGATTTTTTTTATTATTATTCATCCCTTCATTGAAGATAACTTTCGGCCATCAACCTTCTCCCATTTTCTCAATTCTTTGTAGGTACCTTATGAGATGCACCATAACAATTGTTTTGATGAGATTTGCTCCTCTTTCACTCAACATTATCTCATAAGGAATTGAACTTTTTATTTTAAACTTGCTCATGATCAAGCATTTTTGGATTTTCTCAATTTGCTTCCATTTTGAGACGGGGATGCTGCTAGCCCATAGTTCACACCCATATGATATTATTGGACAAACTAGGAGCCCCAAAAGCACTTTAATCGTTTTCCAATCCCATAACTCTGTCTCTCTACGTCTGTTTTGAAGAGCATATAATGCTTTCCACCCTCCTAAAATTATATTCTTTACGTAATCCTCCTAATTAAGGTTGTTGTTGAAATCATCTTGAGGTACTTGTATTCATTTACTTCTTCAAGAGTTGCCTTCAAAGAAGAACATATGCTGACTCTGCTTCTTTTTATCTGAGAAAACCATTATTTTGTTCTTGCTAGTATTGACTTGCATCCTCACCGCATTAAAAAAATTCTCAAGGGCATATAAGTGCATTTGCAATCCCTGGGCCGATTTAGCAATCAATACAAGGTCATCAACATATAAAAGAAGCTTTATCACAAATTTCCCCAACCGAACACCTTCCCCACCTTGCAGATTTAGCCACTCTTCCAATTTATCAATATATAAACAAAACATAGTAGGGGATAAAGGACAACCTTGTTTGACTCCAATGTCACTTCTAAAGCTTTATGAAATGCCCGCTGAAGTTATAATTTTGACTTTCACCTCTTCATAAAGCCTATGGAAAATGACTCTATAATGCAAAGGAATTTCAAGTTTTTCCATTCTACTCCACAACTTATCTCTAGGGACCCTGTCAAATGCCTTTTTGAAGCCAACAAAGCAGTAAAATACTTTTTCTTTGCCCCCCCCCAAACCTTTTCAATAATGTGTCTCAACATGATACCATGATCTACTGTAGAATGTTTCGACCTAAAACCTGCCTGCCCTTTTGCCCTCTTTTCTTTTACTTCCGCCCACTTACTGATTCTGTTTTCTACCATGTCGTTGAAGAGCTTTGCAAACAAAGGATTGATAATAATGGTTCTATAGTTGGAAGGATTATTATTATCTCCACTTTTAAAAAGGGGTATTGTTAGACTAGTTGTCCAATCTCTCGGGAATCCTTGCTGAATGACGTTGTTGAATATTTCCATGATGTGTAGTGCAAGAATGTTCATTCTCCACTTTAGATATTATACTTGAAGTTCAACCAAGTCCTTTGCCTTTCCTGTTTTCAACTTCTTAATTCCTGTTTGCACTTCCTATCACGTGAAAAGCTTTGTAGTTGTGTTGATCTTGGGAGGAGGTTCATCCTCTGATTCTTTCTCATAGAGTTGTCTTGCATAGCCAAACCATTGATTGACTGTAATATTATTTTCAATTTGCTTATTCCTTGGTTGAAGTTCCTGCCAAAAAAGCTTTGGGTTATTCTTGCCTAGATATATTAACTCCTCGCCTTATTTGCATGAACTCCTCCTTTTTCCTTTTTAAATCTGTTGATATAACTTTACATTCATCTTTTCCTCGCCTACCTTTTTCAAGGTTTCCCTTGCCATTTTGCATTCCTCATCAAACCAAACATTTACGGGAAAACAATTTGATTCAGATTTCCTAATTTTTGTTTTTTTGCACTTCTCAAATGTAGTTTGAATTATATTTGTTAACTCATGGCTATTGAAGCTTTGTGAACCACTCTTCCCCTTCTGAATTGATCTCTCCAACATTGTTTTGAAGATAGTGCAATTTTCTTGTGTTAGAAGAATTTTACCCTTTGTCGAAAACATTGGGTTTTCCTTCTATGTTGCCTTTCTTCTAACCAAGATAACTTTATATAAATTGGGTTATGGTATGATTTTAAGTCCCACATATGCTCTCCAACCTTAACTTCATCTATCCTTTCTATTAAGCTTTGTGAACAAATAATGTAGTCAATAACACTTGCCCCATTGTATGTGTTGCAAGTGAACTTTCCAGACTTTTTCCATCTATCTAGACCATTGCAGATAATTAAGTTGAAAGCTCCTCTCCAAAATGATTTGTAACTTTGTCATCTTCTGGACATCTCAACCATTGAGGATTCTCCCTTCAATGAGCTAGATAGGACTATGATCCTCTTTGCAACAAAAAATACTAGCTTATTGAAAAAATCTCCCACCAAAATTCCAGCATTGGAATTTCCCACTAAAAAAACTTTGGTGTGTGTAAATATTCACTCTTAATATTTTTAAATAATTCCACTTCTTAGTATGGTTAGGTTTATCTTTCTTAAAAAACAAGGAAACTTGGGTGGTGGGAAGAAAAGGGTAGCGGTCCCACTCAGACGGCAAGTGCTTGTCAAAGATTAGTTGTGATAGCGTCAACCTTACAAGCTTATTCAACCAATCTAGTCTCTATCCATTTAGTGGGTAGGCAGGACAATTGTCTTAAAAAAATAAATGGAAACCACATACTTGCAATCTCATGGATGGGTTTCATGGATCCGACGGCCGTAATTTCAAGTATCCGCGTATGCACTAACAGCTATACGCTGCTTTGTGCTTTCGAGTGATAAAAAGGGGATAACAGGTGCTCAGTTGGAAGGCTATCGTCCATTGCCTTCTTTCATAAAAGGCAAACCCCCTTGTGGCAGGGGAGTTGTTTTAGTAAATTGGATTGAGATCTCTGGTACCAACCTGCTCAAACAGGCAGGTAAGATAGGTGTTTTTTCTTAAGATGTATTTTACATTCTGTTCAGATTGAGATCTGCCGAAACAGCCCGCTAGAAAAATGAGCCGTGAAAAGAAAATTCTCTTCAGTTTTGGCTCATGTTAAATAAATATTCATTACTCAATCTGCAATAAAAAATACAACAACTTTATTGCCCCTGGCTGATTTGCTATAACATTTGTAAGATCCGTTGCATAAATTGCAAGTTAAGAGTTATTTTACCTTTGTATTTGTTCTGAATCTGTTGAAAGGAGTTTCGTCCTTCCATTTGCATTGTATCTGCATTGTCCATTGCAAAATTTGGAACACAAAGGTTGGCTTTATTTTAATTGCTTCCATGTGCAAAGAACTCAGGGAAATGCAATTTTTTTTCCTATCACAATATTCATCTTCTGCTTATTTTAGTAAATGGATGGTATGTGAACGAAATTGTGCAGGATGAGGATGGGATTATGGCAATTAGGCAGATTGGTAAGGCGGAGTGCATCTCAGGTGGAAAACAAGGGTAGATGCTCAAGCATCGCCCGAAGGTCTTACTCTGATGAGGCCTCCTTGAAGAAAACAGCCCTGTATGACTTTCATGTTCAAAATGGGGGCAAAATGGTACCTTTTGCAGGGTGGAGTATGCCCATCCAGTATAAGGACTCCATAATGGACTCCACTGTTAACTGTAGGACTAATGGAAGCCTCTTTGATGTGTCTCATATGTGTGGATTAAGCCTAAAGGGAAAAGATTGCGTTCCTTTCCTTGAAAAGCTCGTGGTTGCGGATGTAGCTGGGCTTTCTCCTGGAACTGGAACTCTCACTGTTTTCACCAATGAGGTGGGAGGAGCCATTGATGATTCCATCGTTACTAAAGTGAAGGATGACCATATTTATATAGTGGTGAATGCAGGCTGCAGGGATAAGGATCTGGCACATATTGAGTCCCATATGAAGGCTTTTAAGAAGCGTGGAGGTGACGTTAATTGGCATATACACGATGAGCGATCTCTTTTAGCTCTCCAGGTCAGTATTTTGCATTTGCACAGCTTTCTTCCATTTTCATGGGGATTAATTTTCTAGATTCTAGATTTCATGATTGAATGTAGCTATACCCTGATGCTATGCTTGGGATAGGATGTCTAGTTCCTGTACAATGCGTACACAGTAGAGTGCGACACAACTGCTAATTTGTTATCTACGGCTTTAGATATCATTAAAAGCACCAATTTCTCATCAGGCATTTCTTGTGAATTATAACATGTTTCTTTTGACTGTTTTAAGCGAGGATAACCGACCTTTGTTGTTGTCCGTGATTCTTAACCCCTTGTAGCTTCTTGTTTATGATATTAAAATAGTCATTTTGTGTAGATTATAACTGATTAGACTAAGCCTATTAAACATATGTGAACATGTATTATATTTTTGCTTTCTATTTTTTCTTTTTCTTTTAGTACACTTTGTAATTTATCCTTATATCTTTTGGGTGGCTTTGTCTAAATTGATCTCTTGCCTACTTTATTGCAGATTTGAGCAGCTTTGATTACTCTCCTAGAATTTTGTACTCTGCATATAGTAATACAAATAAGTGTAATGAGTGTACAACACGTACAGTTCCAGCAATTCTTTTCCACTTGAATATGTGTCTTTGTTTATTCATTTGTATGCGAGTCTCTTCCATTACTGGTGTTGTGCTCATATCAATGGGTATTCAACCTTTAAGGTTACAACATAGGACCTCTTTAGAGCTTTGACAATCCGAACTCCTTTGGGATTTGCTTTCTACCTGGAATCTTTTATCAAGCTCTTCTCGAGTGATTTGTGTGATAAAGAGAGTAGCAAACTGGAAACTTCCCAAAGAAATTTCTTTTTAAGCTGTGGGACAATGCTTGTAAATTAAAATTTGTCCCTGGGGGATTTTAAGGGGACTAGAGCCAAAGTTATTAGAACTGGCATTGGCCAAGAGTCAGATAAGGACTCAACTGAAACTGGTTGCAAAACTGAGTTGAATAAAGAGGTGACTAAAAATATCTAAATTATGCAAATTTTTAAATATATGGATATATTCACGTATTCCAATGTAAATCCATGCCATTAGATACCAAATAGGCAAAGCTTGCATGTTTATATAACATGCAAATCCTTTTTCTTATTGTCTATTTTTTCAGGTTTTGGGCATGATGGTGCACAGGTGGCACCTAAATTTTTGAAGGGACAATCCACATCAGAATTGAGCGAAATGTGAAAATTCCACAATCGGAATCCCTACTGCAGCAACTGATGATATTATTCCTATTTGTTAAATTCCTTTAAACAAATTACTTCTTGTTTCCTACGGCAAATATCGTAATACATACACTACAATCTTCACTTAATTAAATATTATGCGAAAACAAGAGACGGAGCAAGAAAGAAAATACAACACAATTGACACTGTTATTTTTGGACAAATGTCCCCGGAAAAACCCAATGCGGGAAAACTGGTGCAACAAATCTGAGGGTTTATTATTATTAAGCAATAGCAAGTTCTGAATACATCTTTGCATACCTCTCCAGTTATTCAATTACGGAGAGAAATACTAACATAAAGATTTCTGAGATTACTTCACACAATTACTGAGAAAAAAATCCTGACTGATTCAGAGTTTGGATGAAGTGCCTCTGGCAGGCCCCACGCTGCCTCTGCGCAGTCCTCACGCAGTCTCTGCATCAACCTCTCTAGGCATTGCGTCACCCAGTTTGCTGATCGATTTGTTGCCTAGAGTCTCCGCTCTCAGCCTCCCGGTCTCACACCTCGACTCCTGACTTCTGAAATTGACTCCCCCCCAGCAAAATCTTGAACTCTCTCTCACCCTCTGCACTGCCTCTGCGTGGCCCTTCATGGCCTTGCATGGGCCTCTGCGTCTGGTCTACTGGATCACTCATTGCTGATGATTCTATGGCTGAGAAAATCTCTCTCTCCGGATGCTATCCCTACCTCTCAACTGCAAGAAATCTCCTCCATTAGAACTTCCTCTTGAGAACTTCTCACTTCAGAAATTCGATCTCTTGATCTCTCAGTGTGTTTTCCAAATGACCCCAAGCTTTCTTAAATAATCTTTTCGTTGACATTCAACGGCCCAGATTAAAAGCTAAGCAATGGCTAAGATTATTTTAGCTTGATCTTCGTCTTCTTCTAGAAGTTACACCCACAATTAGATTAATACCCATTAATATTTTTAATTTCCTAAGTTTAGACTTAGGGTCCCATTAAAAAAGATTAATTATTTTAATAAAATCGTTTATGGGTGGAATTTCCCAAAACGCTTTCTAGGCTTTTTGGAATACATGTTCCCAAGCCTCCTTGCAAAATTGGAGGCCTAGAGCACATCCGATGCTACCCCAAATCAACACTCCCTCTTGGCGAGGAATGTGCTCTAGCAATATACGTTGCTGCATACTGCTCTGACTTTGAAGCATCGTCCTCTGCATTGTTGATGTCTGACATGTTGTCCACCAACTACTACGTTGCTGCTGTAACTGTACCGCTGTTGACACTGCCACTGTCAACACTGCGTACTACAACTCCCTCTCAGGTGTTGCATTTGTGTTGCTGCTAGCACTGCCACTGCCAATTGTCACTGCACTGTAAACTGTGTTGTTACTAGCAACGAAGAAACATCCACAATTACTGAACTATCTGTATTCAGTATGATACCACGTGAATGTTGGATTCTGACTGCTGCTAGTCTCTACATTGACCCTTTGAAACTACTGTGTTGCTGCTAACCTCTGCTCTGTGCCATCTGCACTAATGCCAACTCTGCTCTGCGTTGTTCAGTCTGTAGTCCTCCTAGCCATTGCAATTGTCTCCCCAACACTCCTCGGCACCATTTGACACTAGTCCATCCTGCTACTTTTGATCTGGGCTCCCGTAGCAAGGTATTGATCCAAGAGGTGGACTCCTCAAGGATCCTACCCATTTGTAGCTCTTTCGAACTACAGTTCTAAATCATCCCACCTCTCTCCTAGAGGTATCTCGACTATCATGGCGAACTCCTCTTCTTCCATCTTCGCGGGCGCAGCCTTTAGATCGTGTTTCTCATCCTTGTCCTTCTTCCTGAGAGGACACTGTGTAGCATAGTGACCCATCTAACCACACCTGAAACACTTGATCTTCGAGTCGTCCTTCTTATGTCTCCACTGCTCCTGTTGTCCCTTCAATGAAGGGTTGCATTCTCCTCTTCCTCCTTGGGCTTTGGCCCACTGCTGCTGCTTTCGTCAAGTTTGACCTTGACTAAGTTTCTCCTCAACTCCTCTTGTTTTAGAGCTGCCCACATCTCATCCCAATTTGGCAATGTAGCTTTGCCCATGATACTCTGGACAAAGACTTGCCACTCATCTGAGACAAAATTAAGGGCCAGTCTAACCAACTCTGAATCCTGAGGTGTATGCCCTGCAACAAACAACTCATCATGGGTTTCTTCAACTTTGTGAGGAATGGATTCACATCCTCCCCCTTTTGCATCTGAGCAGATCTTAGCTTCTGCCCCAAGTACATCTTCCGTTGTTTAGAAGATCCCTGATATAACATGGCCAAAGCATCCCACATCTCTTTAGCAGTCCCTCTCCTAGCAACGTGACACACCACGTGATCCTTGACTCCATCCAGGATCATCCTCTTGGCCTTTGTCATCTCATCTCGATATTTTTGCAGCGGATCAGGATTTGCAGGGACAACCACCACATTGTTGACGTATGTCTTGAGGGCATGCTCGTCTAGAAGGAATGACATTCTAGCCTTCCAGATGACGTAGTTGGATGCTTCGTCCAACCTATCCTGATCCTTCAAGCCATTGGTTGCCATTTCTCCCACAAATGTCGAAAATCTCCTCTCTGCTTCTCATTGTTGCTGCGCAGCCAATGAGAAAACGAACTTTGTGGCAGGAAGTCTGCTGAGGACAAATTCCCTCACTGTGCTTCTCTTCTCTCTTATGATGTCTTTCAGCCCAACAATCTGCCTGCTGAAAATCTGCGTCCCACCAGCTCTCCTCACGCTGAGGCTTCTGCACTGCGCCCTCTGCCTCGACAAAAATTCGAACTAGGAGTCCTTCTCTTTGTCGACTCACTGGGAGAGAGACTACCTCGAATTTTTAGACGTCCGTCTAAGAACTGCGCAAACCCTCTGGGGTTTCGAACTGCTCCCTCCTGCAATTTTTTCGAACTCCCTCTTCTGCTCAGCTCTGGATCTACTGGCTTTGCCCTTCTTGCTTCACCTGCACCTCTGATACCATGTGAAAATTCCACAACCGGAATCCCTACTGCAGTAACTGATGATATTACTCCTATTTGTTAAATTCCTTTAAACAAATTACTTGCTATTTCTTGCAGAAAATATCGTAATACATACACTACAACCCTCACTTAATTAAATATTATGCGAAAACAAGAGAATGAGCAAGAAAGAAAATACAACAAAATTGACACCGTTATTTTTGGACAAATGTCCCTGAAAAAACCGGTGTAGCAAATCTGAGAGTTTATTATTATTAAGCAGTACCAAGTTCTGAATACCTCTCCAGTTATTCAGTTACAGAGAGAAATACTGGTAGAAAGATTTGTGAGATTACCTCACACAATCATTGAGAAAAAATCTCGGCTGATCCAGACTCTGGATGAAGTGCCTCTAGCAGGCCCTACGCTGCCTCTGTGTAGCCTTGACGCAGTCCATGCGTCAACCTCTCTAGGCACTGCATCACCCAATTTGTTGATCAATTTGCTGCCTAGAGTCTCCGCTCTCAGCCTCCCGGTCTCACACCGCGGCTCCTGATTTCTGAAACTGACTCTCCCCAACAAAATCTCAGACTCTCTCTCACCCTCTACACTGCCTCTTCGTGGCCCTGCGTCAGCCTTTGCGTCTGGGCTGCTGGAGCACTCTCTGCCTCTCTCTGCTGATGATTCTCCGACTGAGAAAACCTCTCTCTTTTTGGATGCTATCCCTGCCCCTCAACTGGAAGAAATCTCCTCGATCAGAACTTCCTCATGAGAATTTCTCACTTCAGAAATTCAATCTCTTGATCTCTTGGTGTGTTTTCCAAATGACCTTCAAGCTTCCTTAAATAATCTTCTCGTTGACATTCAACGACCCAGATTAAAAGCTAATCAATGGCTAAGATCATCTTAGCTTGATCCTCGTCTTCTTCTAGAAGCTACACCCACAATTAGATTAATACCCATTAATCATTTTAATTTCCTAAGTTTAGGCTTAGGGTCCCATTAAAAAATATTAATTATTTTAATAAAATTGTTTATTGGAATTTCCCAAAATGCTTTTTGGGTTCTTTGGAATACATGTGCCCAAGCCTCCCTGCAAAATTTGAAGCCTAGAGCACATCCGATGCTACCCAAAATCAACACGAAATTGTGGAACTGGTTAGTTTGGGACAAAACTAGCCCACTTGTCCTATTTGGCTCCTTTTTGGAGTGAACTGGTCTAGATTGATTTCTGATAACACCAGAAGCTCCCAAAATTTCTTTGTGTCATAAACTGCGTTTTTTTAACAAATTTTGGCCCTTGATTTTTTGAATTGCTTTCATTTTTCTACATTGACAAATATTCTTAAACTTAGTTGAAAAATGTATTTGTTCATGCATTTCCTAAGTCTTATTGGTTCCTTGTAAAACTTCTAGTGATTTGGGAGACTCCTGGAACTTTAGCCCTGCCCAGAATCTCAGCCAAACCAATGTAGGACTATTAACACCTCTTGCTAGACACCCTTGTTAGTCAACAACATGTCCAAAAACAAAGAGTGTTCTAGATTGAAATAAAGCATGATATAATGAGTATGTTCCAAGTTCCAACAACTCATCACAACTCAAGAACAAGCCCAACCTAAACATTAACCTCAATCCACTATTCACTAGGCTATACCCATTGTTCATCATAAATTCATGTCGGGCGCTAAAATATTGATGCTTAAGTTTGATGGGGCTCTCAATAGAGAGAAGCTCAACTTTCGAATATGCAATATGGAAGCTTATTTGAAGACGCAATGGAACTTGATAGAGGCCAACAAAATTATGGTCGTTGAAGCTCACATGGAGGATCAATCCCTCACATGGCGGCAAATCCACCTTCAACAACTAACAACGAACAATTAACCTTTGGTAGGTACATGGGAGAACTTCGAGGATGTTGTTCATAGGTGGTTCTAATAGTTAGGGTACAAAGATGTATGAACAAAGCATCCAATATTTCATAATATCATCAAACAAAATTTCCTTTGAGCTAGAGAGAATTTACTTTGAAGACATTCTCCATGTTAAGTTGATACTCTGACTTATGGCCAAAGTTACCGAAACCAGAATTGTCCGAAACATTGGGTTGACGAACTAGTCTACTAAAAACACATAAAAATATACAATTTTTTTCAAAAAACCGTATATATATGCCAATGTAAACCCAAGCCATTAGACATTAGATATGCAAAGTTTGCTCATTTATATGATATTCAAAGCCTTTTTTTCTTTTCTTTTGGTTGACTTTTTCATGACTTTGGGCATGAAGACAAATGGGTGGGATTCGGTTTTTTGAGGGCCATTCCAAATTAGGACCAACTGAATTGGCCAAATTGGTCGAATGGATTGAATTGGTTAGTTTAGGGTGAAACTAACCTAACAATTTTGTTCAACAACCTATTTGATCCCTCTCTAGTGTAAACCAGTGTAGGTCGCTTGATTTTCATATATGACTTCAGCTTTGGAAGGAACTAGAACTTTTTCTTGTTAGCTCAAAGGAGCATGGGTTTCAATCCCACCTCTAGAATATTGCATTTATTATTGATGGGTGCATATCACACTAATGCCATATGGACAAGGGAAATTAAAATAATTTGGCATCATTATTGTATTTCATAAGTGAGAGAGAATGATCAAATGGAACCACCTACAAACCCTCAAACTTGCAATAAATGGAGAAATATAACACTAGAGTAGTGCATTCCTTAGAGAGAAAAGGTGCCCTAGCACGCGCTAGAGAAAGAAACCTACAGTAATAGTCAAGATAACCTCAAAACAACAATGCTTGAGATGATCACAAGTGCACTAGAGAGAGTGCACAAATATGCTAAGGAGAAAGATAAACAATGCGCAAAGAAATGCCAACCACAAGAGAATGCCAAAGATATAGCTGCTCTTAGGCACAAAACACTTAATAAGAGAGATCAAGAAGATCGCAAGATGACTTTACAAATGACTCTTGAATGTGTATGTATACACAAGTTAATAGTTACGGTGGCCCCTCTAAGAGGGTTTACGTGCCCACATATAAGTTGACTAGGTCAGTCTTTAACCATAAGCTAGTATCACAATAAATGAACATAAGCTATTAGGCATAAAACACTTTTATGAGAGATCAAAAAGATCGCAAGATGACTTTACAAATGACTCTTGAATGTGTATGTATACACAACTTTAGAGTTAGGGTGTCCTCTCTACAAGGGTTAATGTGACCACATATAAGTTGCTAGGTTGACCTTTAACCATAAGCTAGTATTACAGTAAATGAACATAAGTTGGTCTTAGCTACATATATAAATGATATAATATGGGTCCACCATAGCTACATGTGAAGATTACACCATTCTCAACACCCCCCCTTAAGCTGAATAATATGTTAGTGGGTTTATGGGTACCCAACTAAATAGAGTTGACCTTGGCTGATGTACTGAAGTGAATGGGCTTTTGAATACCCAACTAGCATACAATAGAGAGAGCCTGAATATTGAGAGTGGATTTATGGACCCAACTCAAATACAACTGAGAGTGGGCTTAATAGTTTATGGATACCTAGCGTGAATACAACTGATCGAATACATCTGACAGTGAGTGAATGGATACCCAACTTGAATATAAGTTGGCCTTGACCAAGATACATAAGTGAGTGGTTTTATAGATACCGAGCTCAAATAGGGTTGATCCTGTTCACAACATCCCTCCATTTGAATAGGAGACCTTGGAGAGAAGGCATTACAACACAACTTCTCCACTTAATACTAAAAGTGGTCCTTGTAGGAAAGATATAATCTCCCTCAAATGTCATCTCTCGCACATCAACATGGTTACAAAGTTGGTAAAGGTGACCTTTGAATTATAGAAAAAAATCTATTGAAATATGCTGGTTAACTAAAGGTACAGAGAGTGTCAATAGTTGCGCAGAGAGGCGCTCTCCAGCCCAGTATGGAAGATATGTTGTAATGTCCTGTCCTGTCCTATCCTGTTATGTAAACTTTTTGACTCGGTCAGATTACATAAAAATAAAATAAAAAAAGAAGAGGTGCAAATCTCTGCATAATTAAAATTATAAAAATAAAAAAGTATAATAAATAATCATAATTTTAACAATAAAATTATAAAGTTAAATTAAACCATCAGACTCTGGTTTTGACAACCCATGGTTTTTCCATGGTATTCTTCTCTAATGTAGCCTATTTAAAGGCATAAAATTCTGAAGAATTTTCCAATGAGAATAATTTGAGTCTTTGAAATTTCTCCTGGCGTAATGATTTTCTTTAAAAAACTATATATGGTTTGGTCTACATTGTAAAATTATTTAAATAATGAAAATAATTGGAGCCTTTGATATTTTATCTTAGAATTATTATAATAGAGTCTATGTTATGCATATAACATTAAAAGTGCAAATTAAATATAATAATAACTAGCCTAGATCCATCTTAGAGGGATCAAATTTCTTGAGGTGCAAACATCTTTTAGAATAAAAAGAGTTTTGATCCCTCTCGGCGCTTGGTAGTGGATCTAGGCTGGTTATCCTTTAGAGTCAAACAAACGAATAGATCCACTGTAATAGTTTGAGACTCATCTGTGGAAGAATCATTTATAAAAATTAGCGGGACAGATCCTGCAGACCTTCGAATAAAAATCATCAAAGATAGAATTTGTACTTGAATGATCATATAGACAATACTAGAATATGGGCCCTTGTATTGGGTCTAAA
Source organism: Pinus taeda (assembly GCA_000404065.3). Lineage (NCBI taxonomy): Eukaryota > Viridiplantae > Streptophyta > Pinopsida > Pinales > Pinaceae > Pinus > Pinus taeda. The sequence goes on along the minus strand of APFE030442345.1, from coordinate 96,802 downwards.
AAACTTGAAATGTGAGATTGAGGAAGTCATATATTGAATATCTGGATTTTGGAGGAAGGCATTTATCCATTTGTATTCACAAACCCTTGCTCTGAAGAAAGGCAGTGTTGTATACAAGATCCCTGTTGCAAATTGTTAACCTTGCAATTCTCTAATTATCTGAAGACAAACCATACAATATTTGGAGGCATGCTCCTCCTTATGATATGTAGGTTTCTTCGGCATCTGATCTGTCCAAATTTTCATAAGTAGCCCCCTGTAATTGGGAAAACATCCACTTTGAGTCCATTACAGAGAAAGATTGTGCAAATAACTCTGCAAAAGTCACATTGATTAAACCCAGGTAAGTAAGAAATATTACTAGCTCCTTTCAAAAAATCTGTAGTGCACTGAATCTGCACTAGGATAGTGCAACCACAGAGAGAGAGAATTTTATGCAAATGAACAAGAAATATAACTCTGGATTTGAAAGACAGTTTAAACCCAAAAAGAGGGGATGATCCAGAAGTCCTAGTTCCACAGCCCATGGGGCAATGCCACTAGCCAAAAGTCTGTCAATCAATTGCTTAAAAAATCAGATCTGGAAATCATGGTTCGGTAACCCTTAGGGAAATGCCACTAGCCCAAAATCAGATCTGGAAATCCTAGTTCCACAACTCTTAGGGCAATGCCACTAGCCAAAGTTCTCTGATCTGCTTTATTATGTGCAAAAGTGGTGAGGGTATACGAGATTCTAGGCTGATATAGTGCCAGGGCACAATTTTGAGGGAGAAATCTGCTTAACGGCACACTAAATCAGCACTAGAAAAACACTGAAATAATGGATGGTCCAGAAAAACTAGTGTAGCAGCCCATAGGTGGTGCAACCAGTCAAAAAAGTTCCTGATCTGTCCAAAAAAATCCCCGAAATAAAACAACAGTGAAGTTCTAATACTGGGTGCTTCAATATTTTGCAACAAAATGCATAAAACATGCTAAAAAAAACCCTAAATGAGGTGCCCAACTTAAGTCAACAAGATCGCCATGAAACAGACCAAATACTTGGTAAGTTTTGCAAAATATTATTGTGGAAAATTCTGTTCCCTGTGAAAAAACAGCTGAGAAACCCTAATCAGCGGTAAAAAGGGTGAGGGAGGTTCACACTTGCCCTAATATGATAACATGTTGAGATCCATAACAGAGAGAGAAGGATTAAATGGACCACCAACAAACCCTAAAACCAGCAATAATTAGAGAAAATAACACCTGGGCAACACACTCCTTAGGTAATATAGATATTAACATTAAATGGTCAATGGGACTACTAAGTACATTAATATCAATACATTGCAAGGGCCAATCCTATATAAAATCCAAAAATAGATCTATCTAAGATCGAAAATGTAATAACTATACAAGAAATGTTGTTGGAATATTTGAAGTAATACATGCATTGCTAAATGGCTAGATACCAAATAAGCACAAAACTCTTTGAAGTGATGCCCTAGAGGAGAGTACACGGGGGAAGGAGAAGCTTCAATGTTCTTCTGTACTTGTTGCTTGAAGAATAGTAAGAAATGTGGCTTTGTAGGTTCTCCACCTTAGTAAATGTGTCTCTCCTAATTTTTGAGGTCGAAAGGAAAAGATCATGATAGAAGACTATCCAAAAGAGCTGATTTGCGATGTGTCTCATCATCTCAAGGGAGGTTCTTGCTATTGCTATTTGGATGTCGAGGATTTTTTGTAGGAAGGATGTCTATCCTGAATCATGAATCAAAGACTTTGCGTGGGTCTTGTTGGTGGGGACTCGGGAGGGCAAGAGTCCCCACGGGGTCTCACTAGTCTAGACCATGCTAGTTGGAAACTTTGCATGGATCTAGTTTGTGGGGAGGGTAGGAGGCCCCTAGGTGTCTCAGTAGTCTTGATCATGCTAGAATGGTTCTATTGTCCACTTGTTCTCAATGCCTTCACTGCTAGGATCACCGAAAAAGGGATGTGATCTTTCAAATAGTGTTTGGTCAGGAGGGTGGTCGAAGCATGGAGGATCGAAGAGACAATGTTTCCCTCATGAACAAGTTTAAGTGCTATTGGTTCATGTATTGAAAGAAGATGAAGAGATAGCTTTGAAACTTCTTGAAGAGGTAGTAGAAATGCCCTTATCTTGTACTAGATAGGACACCACGAAATAAAGAGCTCCTCCATCCGTGTCTCTTGCATAGGACATAGTTGCCTATCCCTCTATGGAATTTGATGCTCAACCTATGTGAACCCACTCCAAACTAATATAGAGAGATTATGAGTGCTTACTTCTAATGCTATAGTGTGTAAGGGGGTTTAACAATAAGGCTATCTCTCAACTCGAAGAAGTGCTCTGTGTGAAAGGCCATCTTGGGCTTCAACCCCTTTGGTGGGTTGAGACAAGTGACCTAGATGTATTTCTTGCCGATGTCATATTTGATAATCTTCTTCATCTCTTGCTTATTAGTGAGAGATGTCCAGTTGCACCCAAAAAATATTTGAAAGGTGGTGGTTCATTGAGATTTCAATTGATTGGAGAAGGCCTGAAACCTCATAAAACTAATAATCATGAAACTGTCTAATAGGTTTGTTTGATCCACACCCTTATAGGATCACTAAGCAACGTATGGATATTGGTTGCTATCGATTGCCAAATCAACAAAACATTGGATATGATGTAGAAAGAGACCAATTTGAAAATGGTCTTGAGTCAGAAAGGGTGGGTTGCAACTTTGCTCGAATGATGGCATCAAGATTTCTCATTTTTCTCTTCATGTTATAATAGGGAATGAGGGTTTGTACTCTTTGTCTTGGTCTTGTCTAACTCAAGCAAACTAGGTTGCTACAGCTTTGAACCATAAAGAACCATGGGACAAATGTTAGAATCCATGAGATCCATCTTGGATGATGTGTCCTAGAAATGGGTTTGAAACATTGCCATCTAATGAGAGAAAGGGACCCATGACCTTCATTGATTTGGTGTTGGAGTGCCTTTATAAATCCAAATCTAGGCCCTAAAAACTAGACTCCCAAGAACGTATATGATGTGGTGATCTCAATCTCCCTACATGGAAAAAAGAAATAGAAGTTTGTGAGGACATTTTTTGAGATGTTGGAGATTATCACCTTAGCGTTATCCAAGTTGACTGTTCATTATGGAAGACATCAAATTGGATAGCGCTTTTAATTGTCTTTGCAATCCCTCTAGGGTAGTAGCCAAGGGGATCACATCATTTGTGAAGATGAGGATGGAGATCAAAACGTGGGGGCAACCTTACTTCAACCTAATGGTGCTCTAAATAAAACTAGAGAATACACATGGTATTGAGATGATTGAGGATAGAGTCATAAAGGAGCATGATGAGAGTGATAAGGGTCTCATATATGATAATGTCTCGAACTTATTGAAAAAGGGCATCCCTTAGAATTGAGTCAAAAGCTTTCCAAAATATTCAAAGTAACAAAAGAATCAAGACTATTGAAGAGTGGTATCTGTCTTGCACATTGATGGCTTTGAGAGTGAGGATATGGTCAATTATCTAATTCACAAGATGGAAAGTTGTTTTCCCCATGGCGTTCAAGTTACGTCTCTTTGGGTCTTGTGATAGTGGTAGCATAGAGCTTGAATAATGTGTGTCCTACCATGATCATCTCATAGTTGTTTGTAAGAGATGCCCTAGCACAAGTGTGATTGAGAGAGAAACCTGCAACAACAACCAATATAACTCTAAACAACAATGCTAGAGTTGATCACAAGTGTTCTGGAGAGAGTGCACAAATATGCCAAGGAGAAAGATAATCAATGCACAAAGAAATGCCAATTACAAGAAGATATCATTGTAGATCTCTTGCTTTGATGGTGCCCAAGAAAGAGAAACAAGACTGATGACTTGGCACAGATTATAGGGCTCTCAACAAGGTCATAGCTAAGCACCTTTACCCTTTGCCTTGGGTTGATGATCTTATTGATCAATTCAAAGGGGCTAAGTACTTCACTAGGTTGGATCTCTCTTGATTTTCACTAGATTTGGAGGGATTGTATGGATGTATGGAAGACAACTTTCAAGACCAAGTTTTGTCTCTATGAGTGATTGGTTATGCCCTTCAATCCCAACGCCCCTGCTAACTTCATTGAATCATTGACTATATATTTTTCCAACATCTAAGTAGTTTGTAGTTGTTTACTTAGATGACGTGCTAGTGTTTTTTTTTTAATAACAAAAATGAGTTCTCTTTGCATTAAATCTATGCCCAGTCGCGACAAGTACCCAGGGGAATTACATTGCCATGCTACTCAAGGACATATGGGATGTCATATCTAATTACCCTTACCCACTTTACAACAAAAACCCATAGCCTATCAATACTCTTATTTGCCGAGTATGTGAAAATTTCACCATTGAAATTCTATTGCAGCAACTGGAATTAATTCTTCTAACTGTAAATTACTTTAACAATTTATTGCTACGACAACAATGAATTAATCACACTGCAATCTTTACAAATAAAAAATACTGCGAAAGATAAACTGGAAACTGAGAAAATATTGGCACACACAAAACAATATAACACTGTTATTTTGGACAAAAGTCCCCAGAAAAACCCAACTTGGGAAAACCGGTGCAACAACTGAGGGTTTTTATTATTAAGCAGCAGTGAGAAATTCTGAATACAACTAGATGCCGAAATCTGACAATCTTACAGATAAAATATTGAAAAAAATATTATGAGGAATTTTCCTCACCCCACAAGCAATCCAGACTCTCACTGCCAGCTCCAAGTGAGCCGTCCACACTGGCCTGCGCAGACCCTGTCACCTTAGCACAGAATTGGAATACACATTGCTTGGAACAATTGCTACTCAAGCTGTCTTCTTTGCTGCTAACTGAGAAACTGCCTCTTTGACACTCTGGAAATTCTTCTCAGTTTCTGGAATTGAAAACAAGCTTCTCTCCAACAAAATCGAATTGCCCTCTAGAGACCTCTACGCAGCCCTTGCGTTAGCCTCTCTGTGGCTATCTTTGCCTCTCTGCAAGCTATTCTCCGAAACTAGAAAACTTCCTCCGAACTCACTGCTTCTGCCTCTCTCTGCCTTTGCTTCCCTTCTCTGGCTCGAACTCTTCTGGCAAAATGTTGATGTTCTCTAGAAAAATCGCACTGCCCAAAGAAATCGATCTCGAGTATGTTCCTCCATCTACCCATCAACTTTTTATAATCTCACTGTGGGACTCCAATGGCCAAGATTAAAACTTAATCAATGGTTGAGATTATTTCCTAGTCGATCCGTGTGAGTTTCTAGAGAAATCTCACCTTCCTTAATTAATTTTGTTAATTAATCATTTTCCCTAAGTTAGACTTAGGAAAAATTTAATCATTGATTAATTAACTTAATTAAAGCATCTCTAGGTGGATTTTCCTGAAACCTTTTCTGAGTTATGGAGTCCTAGTGTTTCTTAGCCTCTATGACAACTCTCGAGACTAGAACACCATTTGATGCTACAAAAACTAACACTCCCTCTTAGCGAGGAAGGTGTTTTGGTGCTAAACTGCTTCAACACTCTGTCTTTGCATCATCCTCCCATATGTGCTACTAATGTTTGGCCACTGTGACTGCCTGCCACTGCCCACCAACCACTGCGCAACTTCGATGTTGCATCTCTGTTGCTGCTGACACTGCTATACTGCTGCCACTTTGCATCTACACTGCAACTCCCTCTCATCTGTTGCTGCTGCTATTACAACTACTACAATTGAGAAGTGTTCGAAATGCTGAATCAACTGTTTCTCTATGCTGCATCTGTTTCCAGAGCATCTGACTGCGACTAGCCTCTACACTGTCCACTGAGGACTTTGCGCTATTGCCGACTCTGCACTAAGCCTCCTGCTCTGCTACCAACACTATAACTGCACCCCTCAACACTTGACTACAACTAGTTTGCAACTGTCAGTCTGGAATCTGACTGCATCAACTGACACTGATCCATCCTGCTATTGAATACTGTGGGCCCCTGTAGCAAGTTAATGTTCCATGAGAAAGACACCTCAATGGACCTTGCCCAAACCTTTGTGCAACTTTGGGACTATAACTCCATATCGCCCCACCTCACCCCCTGGAGGTATAGCTGCAAACATGGCAAAATCTTTCTCCAGCTTGGAGGAAAACTTGTCTATCTGTGCAGATGCTACCGCCTGGTCCTGCTTCTCCTTCTTGTCCTTCATTTGAGGACACTGAGTACTATAGTAGCCAAACTCGCCACACCTGAAGCACTTGGCCTTAGATAGGTCCTTCTTTTTCTTCTTCTCCCCCCTATCCTTGATTGGGACCCTTTGATGCAAGCGCCACATTCTCTTCCTCCTCACCTTTCGATCCCTTACTGTTGCTTCCGCTGATGGAGGCCTTCACTAGTGCTCACCTCATCTCCCCTTGCTGCAGGTCTGATCACATCCTATCCCACCTAGGTAGAGTATCTCGTCCCAAGATGCCTATCTCGTCCCAAGATGCCTTGGACAGAGATCTCTCAATTCTCTGAGACACTGTTCAGTGCCGAACATACAAGCTCTGTGTCTTGAGGTGCCTCCCCGAACTGTTGCAACCTGATCTCAAATTTCTTGAATTCTAATGAGAAAGGGATCAATGCCTTCACTCTGAGGTTTCTCAACTTCTCTTTTAGGAACATCTTCCGCTGCTCGGAAGGATTTTGATATAGCTAAGCAAGAGCATCCCACATCTCCTTGGTAGTGTTCTTGCCGGATATATGTGAAACTATATGGTCCCAAACTCCATCCAAGATCATTCGCTTTGCCTTTTCCATCTCTTTCTTGTACTCTTTCAGCTAATTTGCATTGGTCGGTACTGCCACAACCTTCTCTGCAAAGGTCTTCCGGCCATGTTCATCTAGCAGGAAAGACATCCTAGCCTTCCAGATGACATAGTTGGAGGCTCCTTCCAACCTACCTTGATCTTTAAGCCCAGCTGTGGCCATCTCTGAAACTAGAACAAAAATATCCCTCTTTTACCTGCTTGACTGCTAAATCTGCTATTCGAACTCCCTTTTGGAGTGAGAAAATCTGCTTGCAACTACTGTAGACCGCCGCTGGAAATTTGGATTTCTAAACTAGAAACCCTCTTAGAGAAATTCCCTTTGTGTGTGTGCTTCCTTTTCCACCCGACGCAGATTCAGCTACTGCAAGCTGCTGCAAAACCCCTTCTACTCCCAAACAAGGAATCTGCTCAACGAAGATCTGAGCTACTGCTGCTCCCTCTGCCTGCTGGAATCACTCAATCTGGCAAGCCAAATTTTTCTGCCAACCTGCACTGAAAAATCGAATTGCCTAGCAATTTGCATTGCTTGGCTAGGCACTGTGCAAGCCCTAGAAAATTCGTCTTGCTGCTCCCTCTAAACAACAAATTTTCTTCTTCTGCTTCTGAGCTTCCCTGTCTGATCAAAATCGCTCTGATACCATGTGAAAATTTCACCACAAATTCTATTATAGCAACTCGAATTAATTCTTTTAATTGTAAATTAATTTAGTAGTTTATTGCTACAATAACAATGAATTAATCACATTTCAATCTTCACAAAGAAAAAGTATTGTGGAAGATAAACTAGAAATTGAGAAAATTCTAGCATGCACAAAAATATAACATCGTTATTTTTGGACAAAGGTCCTTGGAACAACTAAACTTGGGAAAACTAGTGGAACAGCTAAGGGTTTTTATTATTAAGCAGTTGTGAGAAATTTTGAGTACAATTGGATGCCGAAATCTAGCAATCCTACAAAGAAAATACTGGCAAAAATATTATGAGGAATTTTCCTCACCCCATAAGCAATCTGGGCTCTGACTGCCAACTCCAAGCAAGCTGTCCAAAGTTCCAAACTGGCTAGTGTAGACCTTGTGTCAACCTAGCGCATAACTGGAAAACTTACTGCTTGGAATCGCTGCTACTCAAGCTGTCTTGTCTATTGCTGACTGAGAAACTGCCTCTCTAGCACTCTGGAAATTCTTCCTGACCTTGGAGCTGAAAACAACCTTCTCTCCAGCGAAATCGAATTGCCCTCTAGAGACTTCTGCGCGACCCTTGCATCGGCCTCTCTGTGGCTATCTCTTCCTCTTTGCAAGCTACTCTTAGGAACTGGAAAACTTCCTCCGAACCCACTGCTTCTGCCCCTCTATGTCTTTGCTTCCCTTCTCTAGCTCGAATTCTTCCTATAGAATGCTGCTGCTCTCTGAAAAAATTGAACTACCCAAGGAAATCGATCTCGAGTATGTTCCTCCATCTACCCATTGACGACTTCTTATAATCTTACTGTGGGACTCCAACGGCCAAGATTAAAACTTAATCAATGGCTGGGATTATTTCCTAGTCAATCTGTGTGAGTTTCTAGAGGTTTCTCACCTTCCTTAATTAATTATTGTTAATTAATCATTTTTCCTAAGTTAGACTTAGGAAAAAATTAATTATTGATTAATTAACTTAATTAAGTCATCTCTAGGTGGATTTTCTTGAAACCTTTTCTAGGTTATGGAGTCCTCGTGTTTCTTAGCCTCTTTGACAATTGTTGAGACTAGAACACCATCTGATGCTACAAAAACTAACAGAGTAGAGTATATATGGCAAATTTCGAACAAAAACCATAGACACTTGAAACCAGACGTTACAGAGTTGATTAATTAGAAGGATTTGCTGGGCAGTTGAGGTCGAAACCCCGAGGCGGTTCCGCCGCTGGGCTATCTGGCTGGGCACCCTGTAACTTGAGGTTCGAAATGATACTGCAGAGTGTGTCAACCTCATCCTCTAAATGCAGAATTCATTGTTGTAGAGGCACAATTATGTCAAAGATATTGCAATCAGAGGCCCTTTGTTGGTATAGCTTAACATGTAGGTCATAGAATTTAGAATTGATAGCTGCATGTTCTTTTTTGTCGTGGTCAGATACACATGAGGCTAATGAGTCGAAAGTCAAAGAGCTGAATCCATGGGAAGTGCATACTGAAGCGGGAGTCGAGAGAGAAATGAAAGGCCAACTGAGGAAAGCAAAGAGTTAGGTCGGAGGTGGCCAAGAAAGAATTCAGTACTCGGAAAATTTCGGCAAGACGACCAAATAACACTAGTGGTGAGTGCAAGACTAAATATAGAGACAAAGCCCAGAGAAGAGGGGCAAATCATGCCTAATTGTGATTGCCCGCCGCTGACTGGGCTATGAACTGAGACCACAAAGCTATCAGAACTGTTCCAAATTCTCGCAAAGCCAAGGGAAAAGAAAAGTGAGATGTTTATCTCAGACCTAGAGAGGGTAAGGTGCCAAATTACCCAACTGCAAGGGTGCTTAGTCCACGATTGGAGCTCATAGTGGAAGAAGGCTTGAAGAGTAGTTCGAAGCTCATCACTGAGCTTCCAAGTGCACACATATCTGGATGCCACTCTTGCTGCCGAAGCTTCCCACTGCTAATTCCTCAGAGGAGAACAGAACCAGAACCCACTCTGCTCGCAGGGAGTGAATGCTATAATTCTTCCTCTCCCTAATTTATTCACATTGCGATCTGAGAGCCACATACGATCTTTCAATTACATATTATGAAATCCAATGCCTCGAGATAGTGCAATCATCACAAAACAATCTGAGAAGACGACTTCCTTGTATGCCATGAGCTTAGGATTAAGAATAGGTCTAATCTTCACCAGTAAGATTAAATGAGGCATGCTTGGAGAGACATAACCTTGGCACACCATAAGATCTTGATTAAGGGTGAGTCTTATTTGCACAGGAGCCATTAATTGTGGCATGCTTGCATGAGGCCAATGTTCAAACGATGCCACATTGGGCAGGTGTGAAGCATCCATTGTCGTCATTCTTGGATAAGTGGTATTAATACTTTGCATTAAGTTTTCATATGAAGCAAGAGGGTAGGTGGGGGGAGTTGGGATAGGGAGGGGGCTCAACGGATCATGGGAGGGAGGGGTAGGTCTATGGGGCATAATGGAGTCAACCATGGGCAACATTAGGGAGTGGAAACAAAAAGGTCTAGGGAGAATATGGGATTCAGCCATAGGCATCACTAGGGAATGGTGACATAACCATTGATACCATTTATTTTAGTTTGTCCTTCGCCCAAAAGACATGCCTTATTGGCTAGGAGATCTGCTTTTGAATTGAGATTTCTGAGAATGTGGAAGGAGGAGGTGCTCGAGAAAGATAAGAATACCTTTGATTTGATGGAACAACAGACTTAACATGTTATCTTTTAGAGGAGTGCCGCTTCTCAAGTGTCAAATAATAAGGAAAGAGTCTCCCTGGATGGTAATGTCTTGGACACCCCGGTTATGAGCTATTGTTAACCTTCAGTAGAGCCCATATATTTCTGCCTGGTTGTTGGATTTTCAATCAAGTCACCATGGAAATTTGTCCACAATTATTCCTTGGGGATTTAGTAATATCCCTCCCCCTCCTACTAGTTTTTAACTGAACTTGGTTTGATCATTTTCAGCATGTCCCAATCCTCCACCAACACAATTGCATATCAAACTGAAGAAGTCATTCTTTTGCTAAACTTCTATCCAGTTCCTAGGTTTTGTGATTGATGATGCAAGAGTTAACATATATTTCAGGAATTGGTTGATACCTACCAACATTACATATCTGCAGAGTTTATTAGGAGGCAGGAATTTCTACAGAAAATTCATTTTCCATTGCTCCCACTTTTCTTGCCCACTGAATTAGGCCAATAAGTAGAAGACTCTTTATTAGACTTCTGACACAGAATGAGCATTTCAAAAATTAAAAGGATGCTGTCTATGTGGCCTTGGTGTTTGCTGTCCCAAACTTACAACAACTTTTTGAGATTGAGATAGGCACTTCCCAGAATGCCATAGCTATTGTTCTTAAGTCTGGAGGATGTCTAGTGGCATACCATTGATAGACCTTGTCCCAGGCCAAGATCAACAACAACACTTACAGAATGGGGATTTATAGACTTTTTCAATCTCTTTAACCATGATTACTCTGCATCCTTGTTAAGGGGACTATCTTACACATAGATCATTAATCTCTTTAGCTTTTGATTCCCAATCTAAAAGTTAAGAATAAACACTACATTCAACGGCTCATCTAGTCATTAAACATAACAGGGTAGCTCCAGTAAAGTTCCTAATCTCCCCAGCAGACTCTTAGCCAAGGCCCTTTCCGTTTTAGATATCAAATGTGCCGCCTATGAGGATTGGATATCCCAGTAGTATATAGACCCTTATTTTGGTCTGGTCATGGATTCCATCCAACAACTGAACGTGGTTATTCAAAGCCCTTTCTCTGACTACACAGATCATGATGGCTTTCTTTACAAGCTCAATCAATTTTGTGTTCCAACTATATCAACTTGCCATCTTCATATCAAGGAGGTCCAGTCTTCATTCTATGGAAGGACATTTGGTGTTTATAAACTTATGTTGCACCTGCAAAGGTACTTATCTTGGCCTTCCATGTGTAAAGAAGTGGAAGATTACATCCGGAGTTGTTCGAATTGTAGCCAAAACAAACCTGCCAACCTGAAGCTTGGGTCGTACAAGTCTTTTCCAGTTCCCTTCATGGCTTGGGAATCTTCTAGCATGTTTGGAGCCATTTTGGATTACCATTGACCAACATTTCTGATTATTTCCTTAGATTTCATAATGATTTTGGAATTTCTTATGGAAGCCTTTAGGTTATCAGCATTAGTTCTCTGTACAAATTGATGGCCAAACTAAGGCAGTTTAACATAACCTTGGTGTATGCTCTCTGCATCTACCATTGATATAACAAACAATGGGATTAATACTTGCATATTTTGCAACATAGTAACCCCAAAGCCCCCTATCCAAGACACTCTCCTTTTGAGCCTTGTTTTGGCTTTCAACCTCTTAGCCTTAGTTTCTCTCCCAAACCTATCCACATCCCACCAGCAGAAGCGGGAAGACAAAGCTTTTTTTTTTTGTCATGCAGAACCTGGCCAAGATCCATAGTTGTGTTCATGACATCCAATATCCATAGCTGTGTTCATGACATCCTTCAGTAGATATATGCCAAACACAAAGCACTACAAGATTGACAACAAGTTGCTGTGCATCTTCAAGTTGGTGATCGAGTTTAGTTGCATTTAGACAAGTGTTGCTTCAAAAAGAAATAGTCCTTGCACCATCATGCAACAAATGGGTCCTTGCACCTTCTATCACAGTTTGGCATCCATGATGCGGTGAATGTCAACCAGTGGAAGCTATATGACATCAGACATCAAGTTGCTGTGCATCTTCAAGTTGGTGATCGAGTTTAGTTGCATTTGGACAATCATTGCTTCAAAAATAAATAGTCCTTGCACCATCATCCAACAAATGGGTCCTTGCACCTTCTATCGCAGTTTGGCATCCATGATGTGGTGAATGTCAACCACTGGAAGCTATATGACATCCAGTTGCTGTGCATCTTCAAGTTGGTGATCATGTTTAGTTGCATTTGGACAAGTATTGCTTCAAACTAAATAGTCCTTGCACCATCATGAAACAAATGGGTCCTTGCACCTTCTACCACAGTTTGGGATTCATGATGTGGGGAATGTCAACCAGTGAAAGCTATATGAAGTTATGAACCACCTCATTTGGAGGAATTGGTCCAGTCACACATCTGGAGGCCACAATTCCAGATTTCCTGCCTCCCTTTCTTGAAGATACTCTTCTTGATGTCTACACTGGATCCACTAGATAGTGTCACATCACCTTCTATTTGGTGCGCTGCAAAGGCACTTTGAGGGTAAGTCGCTGCTGCAATCAACATATAAGCAGCACTGTCCCCATCTTCAGTGGAAATTGGGGATGATTTCATCTAAGCAGGTAGGAAGTGATGAGATTTAGTCTAGTAATATGAGCGAACATGTATTATATCCATACATGAGAAAATCACCTAAAAATCAGTGACAACGCAATGTCAAACCTCAAACAAAAAAAATGGCCTGAGAAGATAGCAATTTTTTGAAAAAATTGGCACATCACGATCTTTCAAAAAAATCGAAAAAAATTGGCAAAAGGGGAAAAATTCAGCAAGCCAATTTTGATCCTCTTAAGTAATTCATTTGTCTTAACAACTGTTGGGGACTGAGAGGGAAGACATTTACCATCATCAACAACCGGTTGTTGGAGGCTCAAACCATGGTTCTCATTGCCATCAAATTTTTTCTGGAGCAGGGATCAAGGTCATTGCAGAAATAATTTTGACAATGTACTTGATTGCATTCCAAGGCTTACCCTGCTTGTTTATATTGATTTTATCATCCAGTATCCTTTCTAATTCATGAATTTGTTTCTTCGTCAATCTTTAGACAATTTCTAATGCCCCAGGAGGTGACAATCCTGTAGCACTGTTTTGAGGAGTATGGGAAAGGGTCATGTTTGGGTTAATGGGAAGAGTTTACGGAGGTACTGGCCATCTTACTTTGCACTCAAGACTTGTAGTGCTGTATGTGATTATTGAGGAGCTTATAATCAAAATAAATTTGTAAGCCACTGCAAAAGACCCTCACAATGTTGGTCAATCTCTTAATCCTCTCCTTTGATGTGGATATGTTGATTTTTCTACAACTAGTAGTCGTTTATGCATTATTTTGAGAAAATACTACATATATTATACAAAATATAAATATGTACAAACAAAGAAGCAATTACCTTACTGCAGCCACCCTGCATGTTAGAGCTGTGAAGAAAAGGCCACACTGTTGGGAGGTTTACAAATTTTTTTGATCTTTACTTTGTTGATGGATATTATTTAATTTTCTTTGACAACTATTCTTCCTGATGTTGGTCAATATGTTTATTTCAAGTCATGAAGTCCTTCAAATGCCAACAATTTATTCTCAAACTTGTATATTATTTTAATTCCCTTTATTCCAAACAGCTGCTGTGGCAGTATGACGCTATGACTGTCTATAAGGTGAAGTCAGTTGAATGATCAAGTAAAATAACATCCATGAACTATCTTGTTTATCACTAGATCTTATAAAGTCCTGAACAAACTATTTATGTAGTTTCTCAACATCCACTCAGAAGGAAATGGGGGTCAGAAATAATATAGTTGAAACTTGAGGCAGTCTAACAACAAGGGCTTATAAAAATAACAGTTTTATGTTGATTCATGATGACTAGCAAAAAGTGATATTTCTTCTGCATGTTTGTGCAGCATATGTTGCAATGAAGATTTAAATTTTGATTGGAGGGTTGGATTGGAGTTATTGAATTAGTGAACATGGATATATTCTAGAACACCATCTATGTCAAAGGAAAATTTAGAGACATAATTGTCTTGCACACTTTAACTGACCACCACCTTCACCTTTTCCAACACTACTGTTCAACAGGAAGATACCAAAGCAATACCATATACATATACATTCATCCTCGTGGACGTAGGTTTTAAATTGCAACTGCTTTGTGTTTGTATTCATGGGATGGCTCAGATACTTCCAGTGTAATCCTTGAGAACCATAAAGGGCTTATGAACATAGCTAAAAGGACAAAATTTTCCAAGTACTGGGCTGTTGACTATCTACCTACATGGTACTCCTCTCCTCTCAACGACCCTATGCAAATGCCAAATGGTACACCATGATTTTGACTTATGATGATGAGATAAATTTATGTATTTGATGTCATTTTGTATTGGCTGTCCTCTTTTGAGTCCTTAATTGGACAGCTATCAGGGTTCAATATTCAGTATCGACTATGATGTATCATTTTTGATTTGGCATCCACTACATCATATATATCGGTGTGTTTTCCATATTTATGTGCCAATGTGTTTATTTGATATTGTTCTTGGTTTATATGGTTAAAAAATTGAAAATAATGAATTTATCTAGTATTTTTTATTCCTTGCATGGTTTGCTGATTTTTTTTAGCTGAAGTTGCTGATAAGTATTCTTGATGCTTGCTGTTTTTTTTTGCCGATGCCATTTTTTTCAACAATGATTATATCTGTACACTTCTATTTTGTACTGTAGCACACTTTGTTTTTTAGCCTTGTCTCTGTTGGGTGACTCAGTCAGTTTTGTACTTTATATAATAATATATAATGATACAAATGACTGTAGTTACTGTACAGCACATGTACAGTTCCTCCCCATAGTTTTGACTATATCTATAATAATATTACTGTACATCATGTGTACAATTCTGGCAATTCTCTTATACTTGAATACTTGTCATTGTTTATTACTTGTTCACTTGTTCTTCCATTGCTGGTGTTATACTCATACAATAACAACTTCATATTGATTGCTGTTCTGTCTGTCTCTGTGCTTGTGCATGATGGAGTCTCATCTCTGTAATAGATGCATGGGTAAATGCAATGCAGTTGGTTATTTATGATTTCAATTTCGATGCAAAGAATATCTTTATAAGGCATTTTATGTGGTTTGTTGCATCTTCTAATCAACTTAACTGTGTGTATGTCATCTTCTGTATTAGTAGCTGTGTACATGGCTAACTGCAAAGTAGTTGGTTGTATATGATTAAAAGGATTATATTGATATATTAGAAAGTTTCACGGGTTTCTAAGATATGTTTTTGGTTTGCATCTTGCTCTTCTTGATTGTTTGACATGCTTGATTATTTTTGATGTTTTGTGCTTTATTGAAGTTGTTTGTTTGCCTTTGATAGGAGAGAGAACTGACGATGAAATTTTCTTTTAATGCAGGGTCCTCTTGCTGCCCCAACACTTCAGAAACTGACTAAAGAAGATTTGAGCAAATTATATTTCAGTAGTTTTCGAATGATTGATATCAATGGATCCCCGTGCTATATTACCAGAACAGGGTAAGCGAAAGATATATGATTATATGTTATACCATTTAGTTGAGTCAATAATTTTACTGTTTAATATGGAATTGGAACTTCTGAACTGTAAATGAATTAAACTTCATAAAGGTGTGTGGATAAGTTTAGAGTCCAAGTGCACTATTTGTGTGAAACTGAAACAAAACTGAAGTTTGAACCATTTAGCATGGCCTCAGCAGAAAATAGTTCAGTTTGATCCTAAAACCAAACTATAGTTTTAGGATTGTAGGTTTTAAAAAGGTGAAATTTGCCAAATATTATTATGTCAGCATGTGCCATCGAGAGTCAAGAGACCTCATCCATAAGAAATGCATTCCAGTTTGTTGAAGTTCACTAAACTTATGGCATTAGCTGCACAAAGCAAGCAAACTCTAGACGGCTAAATTAGAAGCATCATTTAAAAAATTTGCTAGGTGGGGAGTGATAAAAAGGGTTTCAAATGCAATCTACCGTGAATGTCAAAAGTAGCATTTCAAAAGTTTGTTAGAAGGTTGGGTGTGATGAGAAATGTTTCATATAAAATCTCCATGAATTTTCTAGACTGGGAAGAGCCGAAGGAAAGAAAAAAGCTTTGGGAAAAGGAACAAATAAGAGGGTATGGGTCTCAGGGTCAGGCAGAAAACTGCACTTGGCATGTTTCACGAGATGCACATGGTAGGTGTAGTTGGTCTGAAATAAGCTAGTAGGTGTAATTTTGGCGAAGGATAACCTTGCCAAAGATTAGAAGGATTGTATCAAAATTCCAATAGACGAACTTGAAGCTAGTATCCGAAAGGAAATCTCTGATGTAGGGACAATTGGAAGAAAGGAAGTGGTGGATTAGATAGGTACAACAAAGGTGTGGAGTTTGGAAGAACACAAGTTTTAATGAAAAGTTGATCATAGAGTTAATGGTGTACACCATGAAGTCCAGAGGTGAATTATGGTGCAATATGCAGGCCGCTAGAGCCACCTCTTTCAATGAATCGAGATCTAGAAATGTGAATATGCATTGGAGATTTAACCAATTAAACCCCAGATTTGTTAGTATAAATATGATCTATGCATGGCAACAAATCTTATAAACTACATGAAGAATGGCAACTCTACAATAGGCTAGTGCGTCATACATGTAATAGTGGTCAGTGAGTTGTAAACTAGAAGTTGGTCTTTGATCTGTAAGTTCTTTTTAGGGATAGTCTGAGTATTGTTATATTAGTTGTAATTTACATGAAGAATGACAACTCTACAATGGGCTAGTGCTTCGTACATGTAATAGTGGGCAGTGAATTGTAAACTAGAAGTTGGTCTTTGATCTGTAAGATCTTTTTAGGGATAGTTTGAATATTGTTATATTAGTTGTAATTTTTGCTATATATATATATATTTATATATATATGGTTCAATTTAAAGATTTCAGATTTGGTATCAGAGCTCATGGAAGCCTAATCTGCAAAACATCCAATATTTTGGACATGGTATCACACTAGAGCTATTCATTCTCTCACATGGTATCGGAACCTGTGGTGAAGATCTTGGGCGAGCAAGGCAGAGCCAATGGAAACAAATTTTCGAGTCTGAGCATGAAATATCAGAAGTATAAGAATGTTAGTGTAGCTGACATGTAGTAAGGCTAATTGAAGAGAGTACGCAACAAATGG
The DNA here is from genome assembly GCA_000404065.3 of Pinus taeda. NCBI lineage: Eukaryota > Viridiplantae > Streptophyta > Pinopsida > Pinales > Pinaceae > Pinus > Pinus taeda. Next base: position 79,314 of record APFE030442345.1, on the reverse strand, counting down.
AATCGAGAGAAATGGTGTCTTCGATTGTCATACCAATTACCGAGAGTCAAGGCAAAGCTTGGTCGTAAAAATTATGGTATCCAGAAATATAAGAGGCAAAATATGTTGATGAGATAGAAGCTGTTGAAACTGGTTATAGGTCAAGTTCAACCTCTAATAGGCAAAACAAAACTAGAGAAGTATGAGTTAAGGAATAAGGATGCGATGGTGATTTTGGGACCATTTGTTGTAGAGCATATAATCCCTCAGATTCCAAGTGCGAATGGTGCATTCAAGATTTGGGTTCTGTTGACCACTCTGCGTCAACTACCCCATAGCAGTGCACATTTTCGCAAGAAGATTCCATCATGCTTGAGCATTCAGATCATCTTGGATTCATCATCATCAGTCGACAATTTGTTTGAGTTGTAAACCCATTCAACGAAAGTTTATAATGTAAATGATCCTAGTAAGATCGCTTATGTATGTAACAACCTAGGTAAGCCTACCGTTTTGATGACGATTTCTATCATAGGAGGTTTTTTGTTTTACCGATTCATGTGTATTTCTAAACACGGATGATTGGTAGAGTTTTTCCCTCCACCCTCACCCCAAAGCTAGGGTGAATTTTGTCGTCAAGATTTTAGGTAAGTCCTAGTGTTCTAGTCGAGTCTTCTGTAAAGTGATTTGGGAATAATTTTAGCTAATTGGATAAATCATTTTATTACAAATCACTCGGTCAACTAGATCATATTTGAGTCACAAAATTGGGTAAATAATGAGGGTCTATAATGAACGGGTTTCCCCCCTTTATGTATTAAAATGTAATATCTTGATGTAAAAAATATCGTAGTGCATGGTCCCTCATAGTTAGACACCATGGCTAAAATATTTGAGAGTCGGAAAAATTATTAATCCCCTCATGAGTCAATTAATTAAATTTTCTGGCAAAAATTAATTAAAATCCTAAGCCAGAAATTTAATTAATTTTTGTCCTAGGAAAAATTAATCCTCCAAAAGGTAAAATTCGTGGGTCTCAGAGAAATTAATTTTTGGAGGTCCCCGACCAAGGGAATATTGAAAATTTCAAGAGATTTTGGACCCTTGGGCCTTGGTAATTAAGTCAAAGTCAATTTTTTGAGGAAATCAACTCAAAATAATTAATTTTGAGTTGATTAAAATTCAATTAGATGAAAAATTCGAATTTCTTTAAAAAAATAATTTCGACAAAGGAGATTAAAAGATAATTAAATCTTTTTCAATGGTCGAGATTACTTTGATGGGGATCAAACCAACTAGCCGTTGGAGAATTTATTTATAAATTAAAGGTCATTTGTCACATCAGATGATTCGATCATTGAGTCGTGTAGTAGCTTTTGAAGTTCTCTTAATCTTTTTTATGGAATAATACAACGCAAAGTCTTTGGGGTTTTATTTGATGGCAGTGTTCCTCTCTGGTGTTTTATGGTAACATTATTCTTTATATTTTGCTGATTTTATTTGATAAGTTGCTAGTTAATAACTTTTATAGAGTAATCTATTGCATAGGTATCTTGCGTAGATTATTGGATTTGAGACAATGTTGTGAAAATCGCGATCGGGATTAAATCTGCGCGGGGAACAAATCGGAAAAAATCGGAAAAATTGGGAAAAAATCGTTTGGTACAAAATTATTCATTTTTTATCAATTTTTTTAATATCTAAACCATCTACAACATAAAATAAATACATTGACACATAAATATGATAAAAAAATAATATATAAGATGTTTAATATCATTTCTAGTGCTAAAATCACACATAACATTGAATCATGTCCTGAATAGTAAGTCCTGACTCCTGAGTCCCAACTCAGCCTCAAATATCAACAAAAAATATGATAATGTATCTCATCATGTCATAATGTCATATACAATAAAATGAAAGTCTAATCCTATTGATTTCCTCTACCCCTCTTGCGAGAAAATGCCACAGCTTTCCCTTTCCTTCTAGATGTAGATGCTGGTGCCTATGGTGGTGGAGATGGCAGTGGAGTCTGATGTGCTCTAGAAGCTGAAGAACTAGAAGTAGGAGCTAGAGGAGGTAGACCACGTCCTCTACTGGTGGTAGGGGTAGCCCGGGCAAGTGGTGTCACCTGGAAACATTACAATCTCCCAATCCTGAAATCCTAAAAAACTGATAAGTCTGTTGGATTTTAAATGAAATCTAAAATTCTACTTTCTCCATATGAAATCCAATGAGGCTGGAACCACTCTCAAACATCCTGAGTCATTTCATGGTAATGTTAAAAGTTTAAGTAAAAGAATGAAAATGAAGATTAAGGAAAATGTCACTTTCATTTTCATTTTCATTCTTTTACTTTAAGAATTTAACATTACCATGAATAGCATATCCATACTAGGGCCTAGACTTGATCATTAAGCAATTGAAAAACCAAAAAAAAAATTATAAAATTGTGCTGCCCCGACCCCCCACGATTTTTTCAGTAAAAATCAGCAAAAAAAAATTAGGCGATTTTTTCGTTTATTTATCGCGATTTTCACAACACTGGTTTAGACATACTCCTTGCTTGTGGGTAGCCAAGACAACTACATATACCAGGTTTCAAATTTTCATTTATTATGTTTCTTCCTCTACATGTCTAACGTTTCAAGTTAACCAAAACAGCCCAAGAAATGCTGAAAGAAGCCGGCTATAGATGGCAAGCATGACTTCAAAGTCTCAAAATGAAAATCAGTTGCATAATTATTCAAAAAAAGGAAAATATCTCTAAATAATCTTAAAAAGTAATAATATTAAATAAACAAAACAAAACAAAAATTGTTTGAGAATATACGTCAAAATTTCATACATATATAAATACTAATTTTTTACTTATTCCTCATATGCCCCAATTTTTTACCAATGTATTATTTGCTCATATATGTATATTCTCATTTACTCCTAGTATGTCCCAATTTTTACCAATATACTATTTACACATACTAATAGTCCCTTTTATATTTGTGAACTGATAACAACGATGTGCAATTTGGTTTGCCCAATTGTTCCCATTATGAACATTGAACACTTTGTGATATTGCTGTTTGATAATCGTTTGTGCTTTTTTAGCCTAGAATTAGGGGTAAATAAAATTATGTAGTGTCATTTGAATTGGTCTTATTTAAGATTACTGATACTTTGTCATGATTTTATTACAAGTGTTCTATGTTAAATCTACATTTTTGCTTTTGTATATGGAGACTTCGGATTTTCCACAGTAGTAATTGAATTTTGTCAACGTTTCGAATCCAAAAGAGGATCTATCATCAGAACAATGTTTGAGTAAAGATGAGACCAGCAAAGGAATAAATAAATAATAAAAAGGCACAAAAAAAAACAAAAACCATAAATGGTCGGCTAAAAACTAAAAATATAATTAACATTAATCATATTACATAATTAAAAATAATAAATTATTTAATATTATTATTATTATTATATTTTATTATATTATTCTCATTAATCATATTACATAATTAAATATAATAAGTATTAGATTATTACACATTATAATATTAGTTTGGATTTTATATTTTTAGGTTTTAGTCGACCATTTATGGTTTTTGTTTTTGTGTCTTTTTATTATTTATTTATTCCTCCGCTTGTCTCATCTTTCCTCAAACATTCTCTTGATGATGGATCCTCTTTTGGATTTGAAACATCGACAAAATTCGATTACTACTATGGAAAATCCAAAATCTCCATATACAGAAGAAACCCACAGAAGTTTGAAAACTAACATTTTTGCTTTTATGCACAAATACTGGCAAACTTATTATCCTACTTATAGTTATGTTTTCCTTAAGCCTATTAATATCCTTCAAAGCCCCTTTTTACCTACTAAACTCTTGGACTCAAGTCCCTTGTTTCTAAAATTTTGGGCAGTTTATAGGTCCACCCCTAATCGTCCAAAGCCCTCAACACCTTCCCAACCATCCTTACTTTCCTTTTCTTCCCCTCTGAATTTGCCTTCCCTTCCCTTCCAAGGCAAAAAGTAGGATATAGAATCCTTTCTCTGCCCTCGCACTCCTTCCTCCCACCATTTTCTCTCTACCACACTCTTCCCTTCCCACCATTCCCTTTTGCTTTACATTCCACTTAACTGCGTTTATATTCTTAACTTCCCATACTTGTGTTGCCTTGCCTTCCCACACTTTACACTTTTCTTTCCTTTGAGGCAAAGGGAAAAAGTGATCCACTCTTCCCATCCATACATGCCTCCACCAATATTGTTCTACTCTACTTCCTCATATTCCTTCCCTTTTCATCTCTACACTTCACTTCCCCGTAGAATGGAGGTAATCGACATCCTCCTTCCTTCACTTGCCTCCACTCCACTTAGATTTCCCACACTTTGTTCTTCTCCCTCCACTTAGCTTTTCCCACACTTTATTCTTCTCCCCCCACATTCCTCCACAATTACTTTCCCATAGGGCAAAGGGCAAAGGGAAAAGGGCAAGGCTAATCCATCCTTGCCCGACTTCACATACCTCCTATCCACATTTCATATAAAGACCAAGACTTGAGGCTTTAACAAAGGGCCAATGGAAAGTCATATCTATACACTTACTTTCCCCTAGGGTAGAGGACAAAGGGAAAGACTAATCCATCCTTAACCTGACTTCACATATCTCCAATCCACATTTCACATCAAGACAAAGACTAGAGGCTTTAACATAGGGCCAATGGTAAGCAAAGGTGGCATGACAAGTCACAACTTGACGCTAAGTGTTATTACAGATAGTTCACACATTGCAACCAAGGTAATGGGGTTAGCAATGGTGAGATGTCACATGATGGTTAATTGCCACAGGGACCCAAACTTAAGGTTTAGCATATGTAGATGTACATGTGCCTAGTCACTTATGGATCTTAGACAACTTGTATAGACCATGTGTAGATTTACAAATTATGTCCACAACTTATATTTGAAACATTTTGGAGATTTAAACTGAATAGTTTAGGGAGCTCTAGCTAAATAGTTCATACAACACACTATTTGCTAAGGTTTTACAAATGGGGTAGTAAGCTAAATATCTTGATTGTGGGGGAAAATCCACAGTTAAACATGCTTGAGCCAATCCCAAAAATGATATCTTACATTTTGGAGCTCATTTCTAGCTCCAATTTGAACATGGGTTACGAGTGGGACCACATGATAAGCCCCAAGGTTGATGATTGTTGAAGTTTGTAGCTTGGGAAGGTATTTTTGAACAAGACTTGTGTCTTGGCGTGCAAAACTCATCCACATCTCCTTAGAACACTTGCTCTAAGTTGAGCAAGTTGCTGATGTAACTTACGCTAACTTAGGAAAAAGCACGTATTAATATGTTGGCTTATTGAGATAATAAAACTTAGGAAAAGTAAAGTAATTTACTTTAGCGAATAAGTTTTAATCTTAGCCGTTGATCTCAAGTGAGGCGAGATCTAATCTCGACGTCAATCACATAGAGATTAGAGTGAGGGTAAGGATTAGGGCTTTAGATCAATGTAAAGTTATAAAAGCAAGGCCAAGGAGAAGGCGAAGGCACACAACAACAACACAAGATTGAGAGCAATATTTCAATGAGCTTGTGTTAGATCCAAGCGAGTGCAAAGAGGCTGGAGACCTAGATCTGCAAGAGAGAGCAGATCTACTGGATCAGGTCCAAAATATTGTAATCTGTATTTTCTTAATAGGGTCATTATCCCAGGACAAGAGCCCAAGTAAGTTATGAGTTTTATTAATCATGAATTGATTCATTGAGTAGAAATATGTTTGTCAGTTTGTGATTCATGTGATTCAAATTGTTATTTGCTTCCGCTAAATATTTTTGTTGGGAACCTAGTTGTGTGTTTATTCAGTAATTTATTGCTTGGAATTAAATACCGAGCATTGGGTTGCTCGAAAAACTAACATGGTATTAAAGCAAAGGTGTGTCGTGATGCAACCAAACATCCCAATAGTGCGCAAAGACAAACAGACTTGTAGGCAATAACCCTGCAACCACCGGAGCCGTGTGAGTATCAGTCAGTGGGGGTAGGAAGGTAGCGAAGTTGAGACGACAGCAGGGTTGCGGCTTAGGGTCGTGACTAGAAGACCATGTCGCTGGCACTAGGAGCAGTGTTGACCGAGAGTGGTCGCGCAAAGATAGTGGCTGACGAGGGCAGATAGACATGGGTTGCAGAGAAAGGCTAGCCCAAGCTAGTGGAGCACACAAACGGAGGTGTGTGCAACAACAATAGCTTGTATAGGTTGAGCAGTCAACCACAAGTGGTACAACGGTTGGTCGTGTCATGAAGGATAGTCACCAAGGTTAAGGGAGTTGTGTGCAGTGCAAGTTGAGGCCGCTAGTCGAGGGAAGTGCGCCAAGAATGTACAAGGTCTTTGTTAAGCCAACTGTCTGAGCACACAAGAAAGCGGCTAGAGTTATTGATCAACACACAAAACCACAATGCAGAGGCGTGTCGAGAGTGGGCTAGCAGTTACTGGTTGATGCAAGCAATCGAGGACTAAGTTCAGCTAAGGTCCCGAAAAGGTTTGTGTGAACCATTTGTCCCTGACTATAACGTCTTGTGGCACTTTGCTTTCAATGGCACTATGGCCCAACAAGGAGTCGTTGGGCAGGGGATATCCCGCAACAAGTTGTGAGTAAAAGTGTCGGTAAGGTTCAAACGGCAGAGCATGGTACAAAAGACAGCACCAAGCTTGCCAACAGAATTAGCAGAGGTCAATCCTCGAAGAGAAGGAGATCGTGCCAATCGGAGGATTGGAAGCAAAGTTCATGGTTGTCTCAAAGGACCGAGACAAACCCATAGCAGTGTTAGAAGGACTTAGCACAGGATCAACGTTAGTGACAAAGATTGAGCAAGAGGCTCTAAAGACTAAGTTAAGACGGGGGACCCAATTTTCTATTCTGAAAGATGGGTAGGAGGCCTCTTCCAGATTTGTCAAGGACAGTTGGTATGAGCTAACATTGATGAATACTTGAGAACAGCCTCCTAGGAGCATGATTGGGAGAAACGGGTTTTCAATGCAGATTCCAAAGCAAGTAGCAAGGAAGTCTTTTGGTTCAGAGGGGGCAACGACAGCAAAAGATGGCAGGGTGGGATTGGAAACAGATCCGGGTGGAGGAGATTCTTCCAGAAGTACCTCCCTCGCTAAGAGAGAGTGTTGAAGTCTGTAGCTCGGGCATGTACTTCTGCACAGGCCTTGTGTCTAGGCGTGCAGAAGTCGCCCACATCTACTTAGAACACTTGCTCTTGGTTAAGCAAGTTGTTGATGTAACTTAGCCTAAGTCTAACTTAAGGAAAAACAAATATTAATATGTTTGCTTATTGAGCTAATAAAACTTAGGAAAAGGAAAGTAATTTACTTTAGTGAATAAGTTTTAATCTTAGCCATCAATTTCAAGTGAAACAAGATCTAATCTCAGTCATCATTCACTTTGAGATTTGGGTTGGAGTTAGGATTAGGGTTTTGGCGCAATGTAAAGTTATAAAAGCAAGGTTAGGGAGAGGGAGAAGACACAACAACAGCACAAGATTGAGACTGGTATCTCAGTGAGCGTATGTTGGGTCCAAGGGAGTGTAAAGAGGTTGGAGATTTAGATCTGCAACAGAGAGCAGATTTGTTGGATCAGATCCTGAATATTGTAATCTGTATTTTCTCAATAGGGCCATTATCCCAGGACAGGAGCCCAAGTAGGTAATGAGTTTTATTAATGATAAATTGATTTGTTGGTCAGAAATATGTTTGTGATTCATGTGATTTAGATCATTATTTGCTTTGGTTGAATACTTTTGTTAGGAACCTAGTTGCGTGTTTATTCAGTGATTTGATGTTTGGAATTAAATACCAAATGTTAATTTGTTGGAAAAACTAACAATGATTGATTCTATGCAATTTATTTTACTGGTATCAATGCTACTTCTTCACCCCTCTGAGCATAACCCAATGAAATGAGTGCTAAGTGGATTGTTAAAAATCATGAAAATTTGGTTGGTTGCAACTAATATTCATCAATATTGACTATGAATTAATGACTTACCCTGTAAATAATCCAAAAAATCATATTTTACATTTCGGTACTCATTTCTAACTTCAATTTATTATGAGTAAAAAGTTAAAACACAAGATAAACCATTTCAATTTAGAAGATGGCAAGATTTAGTATCTTTGGAGAAGCAAAAATAGAGTTTTGGCACTTTTAATTCGTTTAACCCATCTAAGTCATATATAATATTTCATTTTGTTATGCATATTTGTTTATTTACATAAAAGAGAGCATGAAATGGGTCAAAGCATGAAGAACTATTAAATTTGAACATCAAACCCTAAATACATTGTCAAAGGCACACTTGTTTTTTAACATTAAGCACTAAATAAAATATGTTGTAAATGCCTAAACAATGACTTATAGAGGTTTAAATCACTGTCTACACATGTTAAGCAAGTATATTTAGATGATGACAATTTCACTTTTGGTTTTTTCCCATTCTTAGTAAACTAGCAACAAATCAAAACCCTGAACAATGTGGCATCGATAGGTATAAAAACCCTTGACATGCACCATACTAGAATATTTGGTTGTATGAAGATGGGGATGGTTGCATATCGAGGGATTTTATACGTATTGGCAAGTTGGCACTACACTGATCAAGTATATGATTTGATCTATGCCTATTATGGTCGCAAACACAATCAGGATGACATAAATTGATTCCATATATCTTTGCAAAAGAGAATAGGGTGACTCACAAATACAAACTAGACAAAACAAATTAGAAAATAAACCAACTATGGCCTAGACAAAGTGCCTAACTCTGTCTAGATTATGATAAGATGCATGTCCATTCATAACATTGTTTTCGCTTTTGAAGAATAATCTAACCCAAACACATTTTACAGTCATTTCAAATGAACCTACTAGAATAAGATATGAAAGCCCAAAAGGATATTGAGATATCCCAAGACAAGAAAGAAGAAAAGACAAGTGCATAATCTAGAGGGCATAAAAGACTCCCAAGAGGAAGCTCCTTATTAGTCTCCAGAGACAGACCAAGTATCGCAACTACAAGGAAAGCAATGCACACCTACACTATAATGTCCCCAATTTTTGGATTACCTTGTAATGAGATTAGGAGAGATTTCCAAAGCTTATGTCAACGAGGTCACAGGAGCGGGATTGCATTATTGGTGGGCCCAGAGAGTTTTGACGTGTTTATTAGGGTCCAACTGTGATCGCTTGCCATTTTCATGATCAAAATCAATCCTGCACAATTCGATCTTGGTTCTATTACATTCTAACGATTTTTCTAAAACAAAGTTATTATCGGGCATATTTTAGTTACTTACGCTTAAGGTACTATTTGGGGCTAATTATTTGGAGAAACACCTTAGTGTAATAGCTCGTTGGAATCGGGACGAAAATATCTACAAGACATGATGACGAAAAGGCGCTTTGGGTGGTCAGTGTGATCATGGTGGCAACTTAAGCATTTTCTGGGGATATAAGTTACTTTAATTAGTAAATAAAATGTCACTTATTAAATAAAAGGGGGGAAAGTGTTTTTATCTAATGGGTAAATAAAAAGGGGCAAAAGTCACATGGAGAAAAGAAGGAAAAATGCACAATTAGATTATCAATAAAATAATAAAAAGAAGATTTCTAGAAGATTGGAGAAGATCTAGCAAAGTCTTATAAAAGGGGAGAGAAGGCCATTTACCATTCATTCTGATTGATGATTATTTTCTTGATGGTTGAGTGGGGCTCAAGCGAGTCTAGCACGAAGGGTTTAGGCGAGGCTTTCTTGTTGGTTTCAATGGACTTCGAGTGCCACCCTAGCTGGTTCTTCCGCTACATTCGACTTTGAGTGCCACCCTAGTTGACTTGAGGAGAAATCATTCAAGTTTCTCATTTGTACTTCATTGCAGGTGATTTGGGAGCAATTCTTTAGGTGTTGAGATTGAGATCTTTTTTCCAAAGACAAATTGGGAGGTTGAGTCGTTATTTCTTCAAGGGCCAAGCTGACATTTATTTGTCAAAATTTTCTTAAGAAGGTCGAGTACCATAATTTATTGGGGGTCAATTACCTTCCTTTAGTAGGTCAAGTCTTCCTTCTTGGATAGGTCGAGTTGCCTCCTCTTTAAGAGGTTGAGTGCTTCATTTGGAGCAAGTTATTGAGTGGAAGATCGAGTCTGTCATCTTTCAGCCACAATCATTGTTGGGATCAAAATTATTTACCAGAGTTGGAATTTCCAAGATCAATTATTAAAGTTCAATCTACTTGCCAATGATATTGATATTGTTGTTTGTAGATTTTTGTGGTTGACATTAGAAGAATGATGTTCTGGAATTAAATCCACATTTGTTTGTCATGTCCCTTCCCAAATAAATTTGTAACAAGTTTTGGTCTCTCCACAATTTTGCATAAAATTTTGATAAGTAAAAGAACCCAAGCATTTTTACTTAGGGACTTAGGAGAAAGGAAGGATGGATTAAATTGTTAGTGGAAGGTGGGGACCACCCACATGGGAAAACGCACTTGGCACTTGGGCAATTCGAATTGCCTTGGAGGGGAAATCGTATGGTTTGTGGAGGGGCCCACATGGGGGAAAAGGAGGCCCACGAAGTTATAAGGAGGAAGAGCTCCTCAATTGAGGCATTCATTCACACTTGCACATCGAACTCACTTGTGTTTGCTCAAGTTGCTTAGCCGAGTCAGCTAGTTGTTTAGCCACAAGTCTCTCAGGCGGGAGATTCAACCTTACCTTTGGTGGACTACGAGTGCCACCCTAGGAAGGCATTTTCAGATTGCCTCAAGGAGCACCGGGGAAGATTTGTGGCCACTCCACGCGGCCCACAGACTAATAGAACGTATTTCTGGATCATGCAGGGAGGGAAACACGCAGTTGTGAATGGGGGTTCATCCAGGCAACATTTGCCGGAGAAACTTGGAGAGTTGGATTACATCAATAGACCAGCCTTTGGGAGGAGTTTTGGAGCAAGAGGTTGTTGCATTTGAGCAGTTCGAATTACAGCCTTGGATGACTGCGCAGAGGGCCAGACTAGGCTCATGTGGGAGTTGAGGGAGAGAGCTACAGCGCTGGGATCAATTGGGAGAAGGGTGGAAATCCATAGGGGACAACATCTTAGTGGTTGGGGTAGATTTGGAGAGCTTTCCCAGCACATTTCAGACAGACCGAGTTTGCCAGCTTGAGGAGAAGGATGTGCTCCATGCGGGTCAATTTTCAGGGATCTGAACTAGGCCAAACTCTTCCTCGGTTTTGGTGGGTTTTGGTGGAAAATCTGGGAGCTAAAGTTTCATAATTTTCTGAGCAAGGTGTTAGTGTCGGTCTTAAGCCCTCCATCAGTGATCAATTGCTCTTTGCATATGCATGGTTAGGTGTCTCATCAGTGTCAATTTTGCATCCCGCTAGGCATGCCATAACACTGAATGGAGGAAGCTAGTCATTTTTCCCTTCTTGGCTTTGCTGGATGAGGTCATACTACAATGTAACTGAGTCATATTTGTCGTTATTTTGTCTTGAGGTCCCATGGTCTTAGGTCTAGGGTTTTGAGTTAAAATTATGTCAAGGTCACGAGTCAAGGTCAATGAGTGCCCAGCAAGCCAGAAGGAGGTATGTACATGTGTTTCATTGTTACTTTCATCAGCTACAGATCATTTTATGCCTTGGATTTAAAAACCCTGTTTTTAAGTCCAAGGATCATGACAAATTTGTAAAAATAAAGAAATTCTCAGAAAGTTTGTTAAAGTGCCGGCAACAACCCTGGTTCCTTCTCCACAGTTCGTCAGATGGTCAACCTGCAAAAAGAACGAAGTCAAACGCATCAAAAGAGCTCATTTCAGGACAAAATGACTCCAAAACAGTGTGAAAAAGAATGTCAAAGTATAAACATTATAAAGTGGGTTTTTGAGTTTAATGTTTTTTTAAATGGAAACATATATAAAGGTTAATTCCCTCTTCAAATATTCTCATTGTGCATTTGTCAAAAAAAGAATTTAGGCAAAAGGAGACAATTTCGGGCAACATCCAGCAATTTCAGTGCCTGGGAGTGCGCGCGGACATCTGGGAGAGGTGCGCGGTTACCTGGGCGGTGCGCGGCTCTGAGAGAGCCATTTTTCTGAAGAAATTTACAAGCGCGCGGTTACCTGGGAGGTGCGCGGACATCTGGGAGAGGCGCGCGGACATCTGGGCAGCGCGCGGATTTCTGGGCATAAAGAGCCATTTAATCATCAAAACCTCTTCCAAATTTGCCTATCTTTGCCGAGGTATGTTTCCCCTACGTGTTTTGTGGTGGTTTGAGGATTCAAGAGGAGGATTTCAATCACAATCTCATGCAAGAAATCCATGGAGAAATGATTGGTGTTTTGCAAGCTTATGTTTGACAGTTTGTTTGTTTTCAAGGCAGTGTTTCCTTATATCCCCCCTTTCATTTTCCATTGATATTCACATATGTGTATATGTCATTTTTATTAATCTCATATGCAAATTAGACCTACAAACCCTACCTTTAAAATCCTATCACACCCTAGCTCTTTCTAACTATCCAAATCTTAAACTTTTCCCCATGCTACATGATTAAAACCCTAACACTTTGTCACACAGCAAATCATGTATAAAAACACAGCAAAATGCAAAAGAAAACATGGTAAAAAACAAAAAAATAAATAAAATAAAAAATGATGACAAGGCATGCACACAAGAGTTGTAAAAAACAGTAAAAATGCCATTTGCATAGCCTTATAAAAAAAAATATGAAGAAAAATGTCATCTTGCTGTGTATATGTCAGAGGTTGCAAGCTAGTTAAAGTCATGACAAAAATCCATTAAATGCACAGCTGCATACCTATAAAAAGATCAGTTCTGTTGTGATTAGGGTTTTGCATTAACATGGTATTCTTCCCCATCCTTAAGACTCTGTTTTTCCCTATATATTCCCCATATGAAAACCTAATTCAATTGCATTTCCCTTCATGAAAAAATTCCTTATGCAATTTGAATGTCTATCCCCAATGTCAAAGCATACAGTGAAACCCTAATTCCCAATGACAAATGCAAAATGAAACTACCCCTGTTTAAATGAATTGCTGTTACAAAAACTAGTTGGCAGTGATTATTAAAAGGGGTTTCATCTGTCCCCTAAACGTATATCTTTCCTAATTCCCAGGTTACCAATTCCCTCTCCCTTCCTCTTGCATCAAATCCTAACTCCCTGTTTCCCAAAGCATCAAATGGCCAGTCCAAAGGTTATAAAATAACAGAGTATGCTCCTCAAAGACATGCAAAATGAAATGAGCTGCATGTTATTTGTGCATAAGTGATGCGGCACTATCCTCCTATGCCCATGAAAATTTTCATTGTCCTTTCCCTTGACTGCAAAGTTTTCCTAAATAAAGTATTAATTTGCAAATGTGGAAAGATAGAATGACATATTTAGCGTTATGTGATAGTTTCCTTCAAAATTCCCTTCTTATATATATTTTTCCCTTTCCTATATGTAAAATTCCTTCCCCTAACATATCCCTCGTGATGTTTCCCCTTGAAAACAGCATACTTCATAGCATTTTGCAGGCAGAGCAGCGATCATTTGGGCTTGTTTATTCCACCTTGCTCAATAACACCATGTCGACTTCTGAGACTAATGAGCAAGGTGATGACCTATCATCATCCACTGAGATTGAGACGCAGCGGAGGCCTCGTAAGGGAGGCAAGAGTGGCCAACACAAGAAGATAGAGCCCACATCATTGACTGAGTTACAGGCTTGCCCATTTGCAGTATCTTGTTTTCAGCACATGGCTTGTTATCAGTTTTGTGAGAGGCTCTCACACATTCAGCCTCACGGAGAGTTGGCTCGATTGTTTGTTCTACATCTCCATGATGGACTGGTCACCCTTGCAGGGGTGAATTTTGTATTTTCTCCAGAGGCTATCACAGAAGCTACCGGGATACCCAATGTGGGTGAGGTGTGGTTGAAGCGCAAGTGGCTAGATTTCGTATATTATGAGCCGTATGTCAGGGCTTCCTGTATACATAACTTGACCGGGACCTTTCCTATCAAGTTCCTCAGAGCAGAGTATATGGATATCATGCGACTTATTATGCACTACTTCACATGCGAGGGGAGATTCGCACGAGTATCATCTTATCATATACGCATATTGATGCACTTC
>APFE030442345.1:52978-65104 GCA_000404065.3 Pinus taeda | reverse complement strand
TCTAATCCTATTGATTTCCTCAGCCCCTCTTGCGAGAAAATGCCACAGCTTTCCCTTTCCCTCTAGATGTAGATGTTGGTGCCCGTGCTGGTGGAGATGGCAGTGGAGTCTGATGTGCTCTAGAAGCTGAAGAACTAGAAGTAGGAGCTATAGGAGGTAGACCACGTCCTCTATTGGTGGTAGGGGTAGCCCGGGCAGGTGGTGTCACCTGGAAACATTACAATCTCCCATTCCTGAAATCCTGAAAAACTGATAAGTCCGCTGGATTTTAAATGAAATCTAAAATTCTACTTTCTCCATATGAAATCCAATGAGGCTGGAACCACTCTCAAACATCCTGAGTCATTTCATGGTAATGTTAAAAATTTAAGTAAAAGGATGAAAATGAAGATTACATTACCATGAATAGCATATCCATACTAGGGCCTAGACTTGATCATTAAGCTGCCCCACTCACAAATTATTTGTTTCTTTCAAATAAGCAATTGAAAAACCAAAAAAAAAACTTATAAAATCGTGCTGCCCCGACCCACCACAATTTTTTCTTAAAAAATCGCGATTTTTTTCAGTAAAAATCGGCAAAAAAAAATTAGGCGATTTTTTTCGCATAAAAATCACAATTTGATCGGCGAAACGAAAAAATCGCGATTTAATCGCGATTTTCACAACACTGGTTTGAGGTAGCATTATAATTTGATTTGATTAGCAGGGATTTCTAACATTTGAAAATTTAATCGCTATTTTGTATCTTTATTGATTTAACAACTTAAATTCTAAATCATTCGTATTCAGAAATTGAGCGTTTGGGGAAGTCCTTGGTTGGACCAGGCAACTCTTGAGACATAAAATTTGGAGAGCGTTCTTGATTAAAATCCTAGGATTATCTGACGAATTTCTTCTCGCAGGGATTTTCTGGGCTAGTACTTAAATTAAATTTTTTATTTATCTTTAATAATTTGTGCTAAATAGTTAGATCTGGCTAGCAAGAGCTTGAAATCTACAAATCTGGGAGTGGAGTCGGACTCATACTCCTCGGATCTGGTAGATCTGTAATTTAATTGTATAGTCTTTGTAGAATAATTTTGATTTTCTAACCTTCGAGGTTTTGGATTTTGTTTTAAATTTTATGTTTTAGGGCTTTTAACATATTTGTAAATATTTATGAAAAATAGTTTGTATATGTTTTATTTTTAAAATTAATTTAAATTATAGTTTCAGTACTTTATTTTTTTTTTTTTTTTTTTTTTTTTTAATATTCTGCTAATATACTTGTAAATTATTTATAAATATTTTTCTAAATTTTGTAAATAGATTTTGAATATTTATCTAAGCCTTCTAAAATAATTCTTGTATGTATATTTTTTTTATGGTTGTCTCTCACTTGTTTCTTTGCAGATTTGAAGGAGAGGGTTTTTCTCTTTTTTTAATAAATCTTATCTGCTTGTAGATTGACTGAGCGTTAAAAAAGGAAAATCGATTTTTTTTTGGGCCAAACCCTCTCACTACCTAAGTGGCTAGGTTTCCTAAAGCATTATTCTTTGAGATATAAAATTTAAAATCTCTCTCTTCAGGCTGCAAGATTTTATTTCCTTGTTGAAGCTGCAATCATTGGAGTAAAACTATTTCTGAGATTTGAACATTTGTGGCTCATAATTTCCATTAAAATTTTTCTGAGGAAGCCACGAGGGTTTTGGGATTAGTCCTCTGTTCTGCAAGTTCTTAGAGGCTCGGTTTCTCTTCATTGTTAAATTTGTTAACCTTTGAACTCTGTTGCGGAGAATAACCATTGTTATGACAGGCATTTTCATCAATGTTTTGCAAGAAATTTATCATTTAACACTTAAGAATTTCAGATTTATTTTGAAGGAAACCATCTTCATATTTCTAAGAGTCAAAAATCAAATTTAATTTCCTGGAAGGTCGTTTAATCAAGGGCCTATCTCCCTATGCCACTAGCTTAGCAGGAGTCTCGTCTTTTTTCTTAGCTTAAATCCCTCAGGGGTTTGAGGAAATTAAATATTCATCCAAGAAAAAAATTTCAAATTAAATTCTTTCACTTCTGTAGACGTCGTGGTAAATCTGAAACGACATCTTTGTCTTTAAATCTTTGAGAAATCGATCATTCAGAGGTTTGGGAATTTTATTGTTTAATTTCTGCAAGTTTAATTCCCTAAGCTGAAAGGTTTCCTCATTTCCCTTTGCGGGTTTCCTCTTTAAAACTAGACACAAATATATTTTGGAGCATATATCCCCTTTTGGCAGAAAATCGATTTGCTTCGGGAAAGAATTTCACTATTATAAGGATTGGAAATCATTATTGAATTTTTTCCCCTCTTTAACATTTTGGGAAAAGGGTATTTAAATTTTATTTATAAACCCCTTTTCAAAAGTTTAAAACTCTTGCTCAATTTTATTTTCTTAAGCGTATAATAGTTTAAACGAAATACATTCTGGAAGAAAGAGTAAATTACTTTGAAGGAAAATCGATTTCCTCTTTATTAAAAGAAATATTCGCATTTTAATCTTTTTTAAAGTCATTTTAAAGATATTTCTTTCATTAATACTTTTGAGGAGAGGATATTTGTTATTAAAGTTGTTTATTTTATAAATCCTCCTAAAAGGTTTTCTTTAAACTCTTTATTTTTGTCTAAAGGGGTTTCCTTTGCAATTTTTTTTATAAAAAAGGGAATTGTGGGCTTACTTTATAATTGCGAATTGATTTGAATGCCATAATCACTTGGAGGTATAAGTTTCTTTCTTGCAATTTTTCCTAATTCGCTTTACTACTCATATTCCTGGTAGTCTTGATCGGTTAAACTAACTTTATTCTTGCAGCACTGCTTATTTAACAACTTGAAACTTTGCATGTTTGTGCAAGTGATATAATATATTTTGAGCATTGTTCATTAGGCACTGGTCTATATCTGTTAATTTTTCTATTGTCTTAATATCTTTAATTGAATCCATCTTGTTAAGACATACTTTGCTCATTTAATAAACACACTTGCTAAATAATCCTTCATTCAAGTTATTGAAAGAAGTAATTGCCTTGCCCTTATTCTCCTAGGACTTCTTGCTCCAACAAGTTTCCCCTAAATCATCGTTTTTAGGGACTAACCCACTTGACTTAGCTAGGAGAGAGTCTAAACGGAGTGGGTAGGGATCGGAGTGACAGCCCTACTCTGAGCGTTGCGCCTTAAGTGTACACTTTGGGCGACAACAGGTTTCTTTGATGAACTAGTGTGAAACCCCAAATGAAGCTCAAGTGTTGTATTTATGGAATGAACTGTACCGTTTGTAAATGTCCAAAGGTGATTGTGGTATGGACTAAACAACTGTAAACAACTGAGATTCAGGATGTGGGAGATAGATTGCCACATGTTGGAGATAAGGTAGAAGAGAAGGACCTTGTAACTCGGAAGATTCATGGGTTGACACAGTGATTTCGATCATTTATGATTGGTCTAATTGTAACTCTAGGACAATGAGTGCTCTCTCATTTGATAAGTTCAGAGGTATGTTACTTTGAGAAGTGCAAAGCCTATCAAAGTATATTCCATCCTCAGGTAAAATGGGTACACATGAAACACACTGAGATGAAATAACTATCTATGAATAACTATTAAAGAAAGGCATTGAACCCCATTCTCTTAGTGTGCTTCATATTCACTCATTTTTCTTGAGGATGGACTATACTTTAATGGTCCAAAACGTTGAATAATAAAAAGTTACACAGATTTTCCAAGAACTTTCAAATATCATACTGTGAAAGATGAATCAACAAGAACAGAATCATTAAAGATATAAATGGTGTGGAAATGAGCAAACATTTTGTGCTCGGACGGAGAAGAAGAATAGTGGACGGAAGCAAACGTATCAAGAGAGCGCTTTACAGTTGCTGAAGAATTTGAAGATTTCTTAGGTGAGTTTGTGCTTTTATTGTGGAAAGCTATTCACAAAGGACAATGGCAAGCAGAAAAAATGTCAATCTCAAGGAAAACAAAAGAGACTTTGGATGAAATGAGGAAAGGAAAGATTCTGATAAGCAGGAGAAGGATACTGTTTTCATGACATCTGTAGTAGCTAGGGAATCTTCTGATGACGCTTGGTATATAGATTCTAGAACAAGGACACACAAGCCTTACAAGGAGTGGTTTGAAACTCTAAAGTCTCAAGGTGACCCAGTGAAGTTGGGAGATGATAGTACATGTAAGTTGTGAGGGAAGAGCATGTACAACTGTTGATGTATGATGGGAAGGGGAAATGGATATAGGATGTCCTGTATGTCTTTGGATAAAAGTGCCAGTTATCAGTCAACTAGGTAACCAATATTATGGATGAGTTTGACAAGAATAGGTGCACAATCAAGGATAAAGATTATAAGTACAAGGTAGTGGATGAGTTTGACAAGGATAGATGCACAATCAAGGATAAAGATGAGAGGTACAAGGTAGTGGCGGAAGGATCTAAAAGAATGGATGGTACAAATTTGCAACAAGACCAACCAAACTCAGAACAATGGATACATCAAGGTGACCCATTGAAGCTGGGAGGTGATGGTACATGTAATTCCAAAAGGTAAGGGCATGTACAAGTGTTAATGCATGATGGGAAGGGGTAGTGGATTTAGGTTGTACTCTATGTCATTGGATAAAAGAGCCTGTTATCAATCAACCAGATAACAAAGATTAATGATGATTTTTGACAAGGATAGGTACACAATCAAGGATCAAGATGATGAGTACAAGGTAGTGGCGGAAGTATCTAAACATATGTATGGTACAAATGTTGCAGCAAGACCAATGGAACCTAGAGCGATGGATACATTAGTAGGTTCTGAAAGTAACCTGTGGCACTTGAGGTATGGATGCTTAAATTTTCAGTGTCTAAATTTCTTATATAACTTGGTGATGGTATATGGTGTATTGGTACATAAGCCTAGTGAGGTATGAGTCATGTATTTTGGGTAATCAAACCAGAGAAGAGTTCCTGAAAGGAAATATTCGCATGCCAAGAATCCATTGGAACTTTTGTACACAGATTTGTGTGGGTCTATAAGAACACATACTTTTGGAAGAGCTATGTACTTTATGATCCTTGTAGATGATTATAGTGGAAATAAATCAGAAGCCTTACATTTCTGGGGTATCGAGTGGAAGTTGTGAGACAAAGTGGCAAAAAGATCAGGACACTAAGATGGAGTGGTAGTGGGGAGTGTAAGTCAGGGTTTGAGAACTGCTGGAAGGATCAAGGGATCCAAAGGCATCTCACTACTGCATATGCATTGGAGCAGAATGGTGTAGTAGAGTGAAAGTATTGAGAGATTATTGATATGGCCTGGAGTATTTTGAGATAAAATACATTTGAAAGGAGTTTTGGGTAGACATTTACTACTCTACAATTTACCTAATTGATAGAATTCTGATGAAGGTTGTGAAACATAACATCCAAAGCCTACTGTAAAGTATTTAAAGGATATCAGGAGTAAAATGTTTGCTTATTTGTTGGAAGAAAGACATTCCAAGTTAGAAAATGGATTGTAGAATCGGTACCTTTGTGGATAAGGTGACAAGTCTAAATCCTACAGATTGTAACATATTGACGATCAAAAGCTGATTAAAAGCTGTGTTGCCAGATTTGATGCAAGAATGGTCTCTGAACCTGAACAAGCTTCTGATGATGAAGATAAGCAAGCTATGAGATATTTGAATATGTAGACAAACTTGAAGTGATTGATGACTTTGAAAGTTTGATGAAGCAAAAGAACAATTTAGTTATGGAAGTGGGTAAGGCAATGCAAGTAAATCCACTAAGAGAAGATGCAGTGGTATTAGAGAACTCTAGAAGATCCACAAGTTTCAGAACCCAAATTGAATGAAGAGAGGACCTGAAGACAGAAACAGAGAGTCAAGAATTCACAAACCAGGAGAAGCATGCATAATCTGAGTTGACTACAATTTTTTCCTTGATGACTACAAATGTTGACTATAGATGGACCAGACACGTGATGAACCATATGAGAACCCTGAGTGGCAGGCAGCATGACAACAGAGACGAAATTGATACAAGGAATGGAACATGGGAATGTGCTGAAGGAAAGAATTCTATTGGGATGTAAATGGGTATTCAAGACTAAGTATAAATTGAATGGACAACCACAAGCAAGGCTGTTAGCAAATGAAAGTGTATTGAAGAAGGAACAAATAACAAAGAGACATTTACCCCTGTAGCAAAGATGGATACAATCCAATCAATATTGGTATTGGCAGCTTAGTATGGCTAGATTATCCTCTAGATGGATGTGAAAAGTGCATTTTGAATGACTCCATAGATGAAGAGGTGTATATGGAACAACCAGAAGGATTTGTTTAACGAGGAACAAGACATTTGGTGTGTCGACGAAGGAAGTTGTTATATGGTCTAAAGTAAATTCTATGAGATTGATATGAGTATTCCAAGAAATCAGGTTCAGAAGAAGCCCTTGTGACTAGAACCTGTATGGAAAGGTCATGAAGAAAGGTGAGATCTTGATTGTTATCTTGTATGTAGATGACTTCATTGTGAAAGACAGTTGTGAGAAAGCGACTGTAGGATTGGTCTATTTTGATGAAGACATTTGATATGACAATGCTGGGAGTCCTACATTATAACATGGTCTTGGAACTGCGGTAGAGACCAGAGAAAATCTTTCTATGTTGGATGAAGTATGCATATGACTTGTTCAAATTTTTGGTATGAATCAAAGGTTAGCCACTGCAAAGCAATGAATCAGATTATGAGACATACATTTGTTGGACATTGGGTTCAGCGCTCCCCATGTGTTTTGCGACATGGACTAACTGCTTCTCGTGGATCCTAACTCTGGCGATTGTAGCAGAGACTAATGCCTGCGGGCTTTGGTTTAATGACAATCATGATTCCAGCCCATGTCACTGCATTCACTGATTTTCAAGCAAAAAAATTGAAAATCGCTGAATTTGAAGGAGAGGCGAATTAATTCAAAACAAATTCATCCAACTCAAAATCAAATTTTGTTTTGAATTCCAACTCGATTTCTGGGCGAATAAATTTAGCGAGTTTGGGGTCGATGCATGATGAAGTTCAACTATGGCATTGATATTCGGCAAAGGTGTCAAAGGCAGTCTAATTTATAGCAGTTACAAACTTGCAGGCGTACAAACTTACATTATACATATATTTGGTTACAGACTTACGTGTGGACTTACATATAGATTTACATAGTTTGGCTAATATATTTTATTTTCATTTTCATTTTATATATATATTATAAATTTTTTAGTATCTCGAATTTAATGTCGAATTTTATTCCAAAAATATTTGCTGTCGAATTTTTATCGAGCTTCACAGTCGTCGAACTTGAATTTGAATTCGAATCAGGTGACATAAATTTCCAACAACATAGGCAGTCTAAGTTATAGCAGTTACAAACTTCCATTACATTATACATATATTTGGTTACAAACCCACGTGCGGAATTACATATAGATTTACATAGTTTGGCTAATATATTTTCATTTTCATTGTATATATATATTTATTTATTATAATTTTTTTAGTGTCTTGAATTTAATGTCGAATTTTTATTCCAAAAATTTTTGCTGTCGAATTTTTGTCGAACTTCAAAGTCGTCGAACTTGAATTCGAATTCGGAACCAGATGACATAGATTCCAACAACATAGGTAGTCTAAGTTATAGCAATTACAAACTTACAGGCGTACAAACTTACATTATACATATATTTGGTTACAAACTTACGTGCGGAATTACATATAGATTTACATAGTTTGGCTAATATTTTTTTCATTTTCTATATATATATATATATTATATAAATTTTTTAGTATCTCGAATTTAATGTCGAATTTTATTCCAAAAATTTTTGCTGTTGAATTTTTGTCGAATTTCACAAAGTCGTCGAACTTGAATTCGATTTCGAACTAGGTGACATAGATTCCAACAACATTAAGGGAGGCATAATTTATGGCTTGGAGTATTATAAGATTGAGAAGTTTCAATTAATTGGAATTGCATATTTCAATTGGGCTGGATGCTTAGTTA
Organism: Pinus taeda; assembly: GCA_000404065.3. NCBI lineage: Eukaryota > Viridiplantae > Streptophyta > Pinopsida > Pinales > Pinaceae > Pinus > Pinus taeda. Next base: position 57,024 of record APFE030442345.1, on the reverse strand, counting down.
CATGGGAACCACTCTTGACATGTTGAGAACCCATTCCAGTTGTTTCTGCGTTCTCAAGAGCTTTGGAACGGGAGTGAAACGTTCCTATTTCTTGCGGAACGACAATGAAAGTGAAGAGGCGTTCCTGGCATGTGGAATGCTATGATCAGGGAATGCGGGAACAGTGTTTTCAACGTTCCCAGCTGTGTCAATGTCTTATTAATTTGGCACCGCCACAACCTTGATGTCTATAGGGATCAGATTCTTGTATTTTCCTTTTTCTTTGGATATATTTGTTACCTTACTAGACATGCAGCGTCTCCCATGCGTGATTGCCCAAAACTTGCTTGCATGCTTAACAAACCTGCTTGCATCTCCCGTCTTCCAAAACCTGCTTGCGTGGTTATGAGAGAAGTAGATTGCGACGTGTGAACCAATCAATTGAACAAGGTGTGAAGATACTGTGCGAAAATGCCTCCGATATCAACCAAAACATGGTGACAGTATTATATTGAGGTGTTCACATGAACTCTCTTCCGCCTCGCATGGTCTAACTCATCACCCCACCCCATGGATCATGTAATTCATCATATTTGGGTTTCAAATTCAATTCCTCACCAAATACATCATTGTAAATAATAATTTTTGCTTTACCCTATATTTGTTTCATATTCATGTGTGTGGTGTCTATATATATATATATATATATTTTCCCTCTCTTATCGTCAATTTTTTTTTTTATTATCCATTTGTTTATGCAATTTTTATATTAAAAGGCCATTGTGGTCTTTTAACTCCAATAAATTGGTTGTTTAAATTTTTAAATAATATATATATCTATATATATATATATATATATATATATTATATATATATATTTTTTTTTTTTTTTTTTAATTATTAAAATTATTTTATATTTTATACTGAATATAAAAATAAAAATTTTGTTTTGTTAAATTTCTTCGAGGAAATATTGTCACATATATAAATGTCGAGAGGTATATTTTATAACTTAATATAAGGAAGATTTGTAGTTTTTTTAATCTTCAATTCGAAGTTGACATGTATCTTTTTTTATAATTTTTTCTCAATATCCTTTAATTTTTAATTATATAATATTGCCACTCTCGATCAACCGTTTCCTATAAATTTTGGGGAAACTTCTAGCCATTCCCGACACCCGTATCCAAGTTCCCAACGTTCCCCCATTCTAGAAACTCATGCAACATAGGCTAGATGTGTAGATGACATGGAGTTTAGATCTGTATATGTATTTCAGTTGTGATGTGCTGTGAATTTGTGTAGTAAGAAGTAACAAACTATGGCATTACCTTCAACAAAGGCAAAGTACAAGGGTGCGATGACAATTGTGTGTATTGGTTTAGTTGAGGAGAGTATTAGTTGATACCAAACTAAGATGAGGATCCGTCAACTCTGTGTTATGACAATTAGAAATGGATCCCATTGGTGAAGAATGCAGTTCTACCATTCAAGGACAAAGCACAAAGTTACATTTTCATTTTTAAGGACAATTTCAAGTGGAAGGCTAGATAAGATCGTAGTTTTGTAAAACTAGAGATTGGTGTATGGGCATTTTCATTAAGGCATTGTTGTGTGCCTATGCAAAACCTATACACATACCTTTGATAACACTTGTTATGCACTTTATTACAACTTTAATGTGAAGGCTCAAAATGCATTTCACAAATGATAATATCCAAAATAATAACTACTACAAAGCTAACAATAACGAAAGTAATAGAAGATGTTTATAAATCGATGAACAATATTGTATTACAATATTGAGAATTAACCCTTAAGGTAGGGACATGTTATCCATCCACATACATGGGTAGCCCTAGGATAAAAATTTTCTCCTAAGATGCAGCTTTCCAGCTGACAACATCTAATCTGATCCACAAATGGGCAGCCTTAGATGCCTCTTACACATCCTTCGATCAACACATTCATGTGTGTAGCCCACTAATCCTATGAAGGTGGGTCATCTACTGTTTTGTACGTTACCCACCAAAATAGGTAACCCTATAGGAGAAAACTTTTCTCCTATTCTTCACATCCATTCGGCCAACCATGCAACACTTGCTAGCCACCAGTAGCTAATGATGTTCATGTGCCATTATATCTCCGCCACCTGCATTAGTAATATGCTTCTCACCCATTCGACAATAACACATGGACAAAGGTGGGATTCTGATCGAAAGGTACTTTATTCATTTTGCAATCGGGTGCTTATGCTTGTTTGTATTTGGGCATTTGATACGATTATTGGGTGAACTGGAAGAAGGAAGGGTTTTGATTGTGATATTGTTTTCTCACTTCAAATGGGGGGTTAATTTTCGACCCTAGTCCAATGGGGCCTCTCCTAATGGTCCAATGGGTATAGGAAGGGCACTACTTGGGAAGCCTTGATTGAGATAACATAGCTCCATCTATCCTTATTCCACACTTAGCACTTTTTATCATACATTACAATCCTTATCTCACATCCATTCTTTGAGTTCAACTGACCATTGGTTCTCTGGGATTTGGCACCCATTCATCCTCATCCCTGGGTATGGCCCGAAACTTTGCCCTAGGAGGTTGATGCAGCTAAAGAAAAGAAAGAACATATCATGGCCACAAAATAAAATAAAAATAATATCAAAATGCAAAAGATGGCTCGGACATACACATTAGCACATGCAAAATCCTAGCTTGAGCTCTATGGTTCTACCTCACTCATTATGGCCATCACTCGGTTCTTGAGCACATGTTGCTCCATTACATCATAAAAGAAACCCTTGCATGTCCCAACCCCAATGAGTAATGAAATGACTCATCCTTAAGGGGTAATACAACTGTTATACAAAATTCAAAGCAAGCTCTAACCCTTTGAGCTACGAGCAGTAATACAAAGAAAAATCAAGCAAAAGTAAAAGGCACACAAGAGGGGTGGGAAGACAAAGGTCGAGTTGGTAATTCATGCATCCACGATTGCTCCCTCCTCACATCTATACACTCAGGATGTGGATCCCCATCGTGCTGGTCCCTTTGACCGTGGCACTTGGCCATGAAGTCTTCTCCCCTTCTGTACCATCATTATTATCCACTAACACCTACCAATTGAAGGGTGGATTGAGGAAATGTTACTTCCCCTTTGGGTTGGAAACACCTAATAAGGTTGTCCTTTAGCCACTCCTACCTAGGGATGAAACACTGCTACGAGTTCAAGGCCCTGATTTTGGAAGGGAATCCTTATTTGAAGTATTAAATAGCCCATTATATTCAAGCTTGGCTCACTTAGATGCAATAATGATTAGTCACTAATGACTAGTTGTTTTCACTAGACTTTATGTTGTGATTGTCAGGTGGTTCATCGACCCATGTCCTGGGCACCTTACCCACAGGTACCCAGGCTTTAGAGAAGTATATTGGCACCTACAAGTGAAGGGTTGAGAGCTTCGGGTCTCTGCGCAACAGTAGTACATCATACATGACCGTGGGCACCTCTTGCACTCAGGACGTTCTACCACTTTCCACTACATTTGATGATTCTTCAGGATGATACACCTGGACCCTAAGTCACCAGATTCGTCCTAAAACCCCTACGAATCCCGAATCCAGTGAATCCGACATGATTCGGTTCGGATTCGTGTCCAAATCATATGACACGTCGTGTCCGTTTCCGACACGTCGAATCCGAGGTCGTGTCACGATTTTCAAAAGCGTGTCGCGATTTTGGGACACGTGTCCTGTTTCCAGGACTCGCTAAGCTCAGTGCGGGAAAGAAAAGGGCGTGTTTGCTCATTAATATTTTCATTTGGCAAGTGATTTGTGCTGTTGGCAAGTGATTTGCGCTGTTGCAGCAAGGAGTAGAGCATTTTGGCAGCTTCATGATCAAGTCTAGGCCCTAGTATTGATACGCTATTCATGGTAATGTTAAATTCTTAAAGTAAAAGTGACATTCTCCTTAATCTTCATTTTCATCGTTTTACTTAAATTTTTAACATTACCATGAAATGACTCAAGATGTTTGAGAGTGGTTCCGGCCTCATTGGATTTCATAT
>APFE030442345.1:24251-42896 GCA_000404065.3 Pinus taeda | reverse complement strand
TAAATAATCTAATTATTAAATAATTAATAATTTGGCAGTTAATAATAAATCTCTTGCAATAATTTAAAATAAATTAAAAATAAAATAAAATAAGAAAAATGGGGTTTAAGAATTTTAACTATTATAAAAATATAATTAAAATATTATTAGGGGATTAGGTTTAATATAGGGGTAGTTTATTCTAATAAAGTAAGACTATATTAATTTCATTAATCTAATATCAAAATAAAATAAAATAACAATTAAATCAAATTAAAATGATTTTTAAATATCTCCTTAAACTAAGTAATTGCTGATTTTTAATTTTTAAACATTTTAATTAAATATTTTATCAATTATATCAATTAATTATGTTAATTAATTGATTAATTAATCTGAAAAATAAAATAAAATAAAATGAAATTGAATATTAGGCAATTATAATTAAAAATCTTGAATTAATAAAGAATAATGTCGGCTGTCATTTTAGGGTTCCTTTGTGTATTTATATACAGGTTCCTAGCTCTTTCTCTCATCATCATTCATTCATTTCATCTATCTTTCAGAGTGTCCTGAGGATGGACCCCCGTTGGGGTTCGAAACGTCGACAGACTGAACTGGAAACTGTGGAGAATCCGGAACATGAAGCTACAAAAAACTTCCACAGAGGCTTGAAAACCAACAAATCACCGAGCCCCTAAACTATAACTTCTATTTGTATTTAATAGAATCTTACCATATTATATATAGTTGGAATCATCTTAGAACAAGTTTTACAGTGATCACCTCCATAACATGACTTTAGATACTCTACAAGAGAATTTAATGGAAAAACATACGACTCCTATATTGGCTATGGGTTACGCTTAGGGGCACAACATGCTCTCCCCTCTTTGAATTGCTTTTTTCTTAAAACATAAGATGAGGTGGGGCAACACACTCTTCTTAGTCTTTAAATATGCATTCTTGTCACTTTTTTCAATTATTGATCCCTCTATCTGTGATAATCATTGGAGTTCATCTTTGATAATAACAATTGGAAGAATTTCCACATGGTCTTCAGCATGGTTTATAGATTCAAGTGCCTACAGCTGTAGTTAATACCACCCAGCTGCCTACTCCACATCCCAAGAAATTCCTGCCCTTACCTGAGACAGAACTCGAGCATGTTTGATGCTCTTTAATACTTACATTATTCCAACTGTCTCCCAATGATGGTTTATTTATACGATCAATTACGGGAAGTGACATATTTGATTGGATTGATCCATGATCAAGATTCCTTGTTCCAATGCAGCGCCAATATTGGCTTGAAAATCTGCCTCATGATTATTCTCCTGTTTTAGGTGGTAGAATTTAAATTCATCTAATTTGCTAAGAAGAATCATAATCCTTATAAGCATAGGGGAAGTTTCAAAGTCTATGAGGTGCCTATACCTGGAGGACCTTGAGCACTTTTGAATGACAACCATTGAATCACCAATGATGTTCAGATGCCTTATGCCTTTGGAGATAGCGATCTTCAGACCTTTCCAGAGTGATAAAGCTTCAGCTTGATTGTTTGTTGCTTTCCCCAATGCCCAGGCGAACCTTGTTTCAATTGTTCCATCGAGGTTATATAGCACACCTCCCGCTCCTGCCTCCCCGTTGTTTAATTTTTTATTGTCGAATCTTTTTCAAATTTAAAGGTTGTCGAATTCGTACACAAACCTGAACCAGGTGACTTAGTGCATGTATTGTGAGGCTTCCACCTTCCCACAAGAGAATTTGTTGGGGTCCAACATTGTCACTCATAACAGACAGGGCCTTTGCTTTCTGTCAAGAACATTTGCAGGATTTTGTTTTCTGCCAAAAGCATTTGCTGGCATCCACCTTCTTCTATTAGCATTTGTGGAGTCTGCCTTCCACCTACTGCATTTATGGGAGTCTGCTTTCTGCCAACGACATTTGCAAGGTGTCAGTCTTGTGCCAATAACGTTTATGGATGTCCATCTTCCACCAACATTGATGGGAGTACCCATGCTTTCGTGAAAAACCTAAATTGATTTTTCTGTCAGTTTTGTCAGAAAAGCGTTCAAATGCAGCCAAGTACCCATGCATTCTTGTTAGTATTATCACCATGGGGGACTTTTCACTGCTCTTTACCCTGCTATTGATGTCTCCAGGACGTTTAAATGGAATCCAATACTGCTTGTGATAAAAAAACATTCTTGTTTTGTTTCAATTTGCCTGATTAATAATACTTTGAGTACCCTTTTGTTTTGATTCTAGTTTTGACTCTCTCATACTGTCCATGTATTGTGACCCTCTGAATTCTTGGGACATTTGGCCTCCGTAGCCTCTCGTCCCATTCAGTGTTGATTGCTTTCCTCATGTGCATAAGTATTTTATCATAGTATGCTTTGACTTGCTTGTGATTACCTTGTCAGTATTTGTGCCATCTATTATTTAATGCTTGGTCTTAAAAGCTGGCTATACTTATTCAAACCCCTTGCCAGTTCTTGTTTCCATGGTTTCATTCTTGATTTGTTGCTATTCTACAGACTCATTTTTGTAACATCATTGAATGCATTTGTCCAAAGTAGTGGGAGATTAAATTTCCATGCATCTATGTACTTGCGAGTTATTGGTATTTGACTTAAATCAAAATTTCCAGCTATTCCATATTTGACAGCACTGCTTGAAAAGCTTTGCATGAAGCGATTGCAAAACAGAAATTAAGGGTTGAAATGGTCTTGGCAAGTTCTTTATCTTCAATGATCGTTTTCCTACTGCTCCCTTATATGCCTAATATATCATAAATGAGAACCCCACAGCTCATTGTAGGACACATTTATTACATTCTTGGCTGTTCCCATTTCCCATTCTTAGTAGTGTCTGGCAGTTTCTCCTTATTTTCCTATTCTTAGTAGTGTCGGGCAGTTTCTCCTTATTTCCCCATTAAATGAACACTCCATGTATTACTACAATAGTACAATATGTTCTTCCACTGCCATTATATGATCGTTGTCCATAAGACACTGGTTGACCATTTACATGTACTGGTCTTGCATATGCTAGCTGTAGCTAATCTTCTTCTAGGCAATCTCCCACACTCAGTAACCATCTAACGAGTGCCTTGGTTAGTGTCAGCATAGTTTTCATTCCTTGTCAACTATATTAAGCTGTGGGGCAGTCTTCCTCTACTGTTTCCAATGTTGTCTGCCAACATGTCATTTTGCTGTTCCCTCCTGTGGGTTGGTTCAATTTGTTGGAGTTATTATTTAAAGTTAGTAATTCATAGAGGATTCCATGATTATATGTGAAACACCAATAGTATGGCATGCATTGCTAGATTTGTGTTCAGATCCTTTGGATAACAGTTGGTCGTCTCCTTGGCAGTTTGATCTAGAGGTGTGAAGGATTTTCATGCAGTCACAAGACATGGCCATCATAAAAAATAATGATAATAAACTTTCTGTATTTTTTCAAGGATGCTGTATTAAACAAAAAAATATTTGTTGGGCACGCTTTAAATTAGATTATTGCTACATTTTTAACTTCTCTTTCCTCTTCAGCCATTTGGACTTTGCATTTACAGGCCAGTTCCATGATATCTCAGTTCGGCTTAGAAAAATGAATGGGGTGGATGGAATTGGCAAGCAGAATATCCAAATGTTAATACTGAGTCTTGAGTATTGACATAATTTTGCACTAGTTATATTTCGTTATACTGAGTACGAAAATCAGATATATGTTATTTGCAAAATGTCATGATATCGGTTCTGATTGCTTCCTTACAACATTTTTAGGGAAAACGTATATAATTTTTGAGATTCCATGCATTTGTGCCATAATTTTAGGTTGGGATACATACTTTCAAGAGTTAAAAACATGTGTTCATGTTGTGGCTATAGTTTTGCAGCATCACTTATATCTCACATTTAATTCATTTTTTTCTGTGTAACATTGAGAAAGTTTTCATTTTTGTCTTCTTGAAGAACACTGATATTGTTAAGCAGCTCAATTTTATCAGTATGCCCATTTGGTTGATGCAATATGGTTAAATCTTGTTTTAGTCCAGTAATTGTTGATTATATTTCTTTGGTGAATCAGGTATACAGGTGAAGACGGTTTTGAAATATCAGTTCCATCAGAGCATGCAGTGGATCTTACTAAGGCTATCTTAGATAGGGGAGAAGGAAAATTAAGGTTGACAGGTCTAGGTGCTCGTGATAGTTTGAGGCTTGAAGCTGGTCTTTGTCTATATGGAAATGACATGGAGCAGGACATAACACCTGTAGAGGCTGGCATTGCTTGGACCATTGGCAAGAGAAGACGGGCAGAGGGTGGATTTCTTGGTGCTGAGGTCATACTAAAACAGCTGGAGGAGGGTCCTGCAAGGCGCAGGGTTGGCATGATTTCTGGTGGTCCACCTCCAAGGAGTCACAGTGAGATAATGGATGCTTCAGGGAACCCTATTGGGGAGGTCACCAGTGGAGGATTTAGTCCTTGCCTCAAGAAGAACATAGCCATGGGGTATGTAAAGTCAGGAAACCATAAAACTGGGACAGAACTGAAAGTTTCGGTTCGTGGAAAAGCATATGATGCAACTGTCACTAAAATGCCATTTGTGCCAGCCAAGTACTACAAACCTACCTAAGCCCGTATATTCTTGTTGCAGCATATGGATTTTGGCCAGGTTATCTGCAAGTCTTATTTCTTTTTTGGAAATACTAGGAATTGCCTTTCCCATGGTAAAGACAGAACTGGGAGTCTTTTCTGTGTAACTTTGCAGATTGTAGTCATATTTACTTTCTTTCTCTATGTGTGCGTATGCACATATTATTCTCAACAAGAAGCAACATCTCCTGTTCTGTAGCTGTAACGCATGCATTTATGCAGCAATAACATCCAGTTTCATTTGGGATTCTGTTTCTGGCAGATTAGTCCAATTCTCCTTGTGATAGTGTGATGGATTAAGCTGTTTTGTTTACAGTCATAGGTGGAAATTTTCTGGTTTGTTTGGGATGCAAGCTACAAGATGTGTTTCAACTTCAAAAACATTAAACTGTCTTTGCATGGTAATTATTTCTGTTGGTATAGTGAGAGATCTAGGCTAAACTGCAGTGCAAAGAAATTGTTGTCCTTCTTAAAGATGGGAGCAAGAATTGGTTAGCACTCATATTCTAAGCGTTAAGCAACATTTAGCTACAAAATTTCATTGGAAATCCAAATTTATTTGGTTTGGGTTGATTACCAAATAGACTTGCAAAACTATTCAGCTCTTCAATGAAAAGGATTTACTGCAGTTATATTGCCTGGATGGTACAGTTAGTTACATAGATTGATTGAAATTTGATCATATAAAGCAATCTCAGAACACAACCACACGCACATTTAAAATGTGCTTCTCATATCTATTAACAAAACAAAACAATAGTGGGACTATAAATATAGGAGCATATTAATAAAAGGCAGCGTGCCACCAAGTAGCTATTCCAGACTAGCCTACAAAGTAACTGATTATTTTAGAGTTTGATTAAAAATATAGTATAAAGGCCATTTCATTTCAAAAACTGAAAGTTTTAGAAAGAGTCATGTGCTGTAAGATAGTAGGCCATGCAGTTAGATCCAATTCACATTTTACTATAGTGGACTTGATCAAGATTGGTGAGGGGTTGAGATATTTGTGGGGCTGATGTATTGGAACTAAGCTTTGCCCCTTTCAGATGAGCAGTACTAGTAGACTCAAGTTAGGTGTTTCCACAGCATCCATATTAAGGCGAAGAGGCCATGGAAATGATTTTTTCCATTGTCTTTTTGACCATCATTATATGAATTGTAATTTAGGTGTGAAATTATGTGTCCTTTTGCTGGTCAACATTATTTAATTTGGTTAAGTTGCCAACATTTTTGGTCTACGTTTTACTATATAATTATTCATTTCATGGGAATTTGATTATCTGCCTGTCTGAGAGACCTGGATACTTAAGAATGGCCTACCACGGCAGGCTCATCAGGTGCACCAGCGAGGTCCAATAGATCTGTGTATGAATCTCCTCCCCACTCTGTTGGAGTCGTCCTAATACCCTCTGGTTATAAAGAAGTACCAATGCCCTCTAATTTTAAAGAAGTCCCCTGTAAGGTTTTAGGCAAAACTTTCATGTGTCATTTTTGTCAATAGATCGATCTGTGTATGAATCTCCTTTCCACTGTGTTGAAGGAGTTGTCCCAATGCCCCCTCTGGTTATAAAGAAGTGCTGTACCCTCTGGTTATAAAGAAGTGCTCTGTAAGGTTTTATGCAAAATTTTCTTGTCATTTTTGTCATTATCTATAGTATTTATGGGGTAAGCTCCTTCAACTTTAAAGCGTTGGTTATTTCTGTAAAGTTTGCACCACCTTAGCGAGCCCCCACCCCTAATTACCATGAACAGTAGAAAATGAGAGATTTGTGGTAAGCTCCTTCAACTTTAAAGCCTTGGTTATTTCTGTAAAGTTTGCACCAGGTTAGTGAGCCCCCACCCCTAATTACCATGAACAGTAGAAAATGAGAGATTTGTGCATATGAAATGATAACCAACAACTTGGTTTTGGTCATTTTACATTGCCTGGATGGTACAGTTAGTTACATAGATTGATTGAAATTTGATCATATAAAGCAATCTCAAAACACAACCACATGCACATTTAAAATGTGCTTCTCATATCTATTAACAAAACAAAACAATAGTGGGAGTATAAATATAGGAGCATGTTAATAAAGGCAGCGTGCCACCAAGTAGCTATTCCAGACTAGCCTACAAAGTAACTGATTATTTTAGAGTTTGATTAAAAATATAGTATAAAGGCCATTTCATTTCAAAAACTGAAATTTATAGAAAGAGTCATGTGCTGTAAGATAGTAGGCCATGCAGTTAGATCCAATTCACGTTTTACTGTAGTGGACTTGATCAAGATTGGTGAGGGGTTGAGATATTTGTGGGGCTGATGTATTGGAACTAAGCTTTGCCCCTTTCAGATGAGCAGTACTAGTAGACTCAAGTTAGGTGTTTCCACAGCATCCATATTAAGGCGAAGAGGCCATGGAAATGGTTTTTCCTATTGTCTTTTTGACCATCATTATATGAATTGTAATTTAGGTGTGAAATTATGTGTCCTTTTGCTGGTCAACATTATTTAATTTGGTTAAGTTGCCAACATTTTTGGTCTACGTTTTACTATATAATTATTCATTTCATGGGAATTTGATTATCTGCCTGTCTGAGAGACCTGGATACTTAAGAATGGCCTACCATGACAGGCTCATCAGGTGCACCAGCGAGGTCCAATAGATCTGTGTATGAATCTCCTCCCCACTCTGTTGGAGTCGTCTTAATACCCTCTGGTTATAAAGAAGTACCAATGCCCTCTGATTTTAAAGAAGTCCCCTGTAAGGTTTTAGGCAAAACTTTCATGTGTCATTTTTGTCAATAGATCCATCTGTGTATGAATCTCCTTTCCACTGTGTTGAAGGAGTTGTCCTAATGCCCCCTCTGGTTATAAAGAAGTGCTGTCCCCTCTGGTTATAAAGAAGTGCTCTGTAAGGTTTTATGCAAATTTTTCGTGTCATTTTTGTCATTATCTCTAGTATTTATGGGGTAAGCTCCTTCAACTTTAAAGCGTTGGTTATTTCTGTAAAGTTTGCACCACCTTAGCGAGCCCCCACCCCTAATTACCATGAACAGTAGAAAATGAGAGATTTGTGGTAAGCTCCTTCAACTTTAAAGCCTTGGTTACACCAGGTTAGTGAGCCCCCACACCTAATTACCATGAACAGTAGAAAATGAGAGATTTGTGCATATGAAATGATAACCAACAACTTGGTTTTGGTCATTTTTCCAATGTCATAATCTCAGGTATAGATGTTGAGACTCGTGGCTAGCCAAGAGAGCAACACACTATTAGACTTATTTCTCATTTGGCTGAATTAATCTTCATTCATTTCATGAGTTTAACTGATCTTGCTTGCAGTTGTGAGTACTGTTATGAACCCATAATATATCTTGCCCGAAAAGGGACTCTTTGATTGAGGAAACGATCGAAAGAATAAAATAGTTTAACAACTTCATACATTGGATACTCCCGTTGAAATTTCCGTCATATATTCGATTAAAAGTAAAAGGTACAAGAACCAATGATACCAAAGTGTTATGATCCTAGGTAGCGAAGGTACATGGGTATGCAGATATGACATTTTTAAAATTTGGATGTGCATCACACACAATGAAAACTGAAAATGCAAATCTAAGAACATGGAAATATGAAATTTACAATTAAATGTGAGATAATATGATAATGAATTTTATTTCATATGTTAGATTTTGTTTGGAGAGTAGTCCCTAGTCCTAGATCTTGTTATAAGTTATTGTCTTTTATAAAATATATATATGTTATGCGCTTTCATAATTTCTATAACAGTTGGGTAGATATCCATGGACAGGTGCTCTCCAACTGAACATGGTAGAGATGTTATAATGTAATGCAATATAAGCATTTTAACTCGGTCAAAATAAAATAAAAATAACAAAATAAAAATAACCATATAAAAATAAATTAATAATAAAAATATAAATGAACCATGGTATGGAGAACCTATGGTATTCATGTGGAATATAACCTATTTAAAGGGGGAAATTAAACCAATGTACATCCATCTTAACTTTGTATCTACCAAGCGCCAAGAGGGATCAAATATGTTGTTATGGGGGACGTTTGTGCTTCTAATAGATCTATGGACATTCGTGTAATAGGGGGGATGCACAAGGGTGTCGTGCTTGTAACAGGGGGGGTGCATAGGGGCGTTGTGCTTGTAACAGAGCTATGGACATCCCTATAATGGGGGGATGCATAAGGGTGTTGTCCTTGTAACATAGCTATGGACATCCTTGTAATGGGGGGATGCACATGAAACCTTGTCCCTGATTTCCCCTTCATGGGCTTGGGTGTTGGTTTTTCAAGTTGGTATCAAAGCAAGTTTGACGGAAGGGAACCCACACTTTGCGTGCAGTTGGTACTAGAGAATCCAAGTCGAAGCTTGAGAGTTGGCTAGTTGGCAAAGTTGAAGTTTGTGGTGGATGGCCAAGACTAGACAACAAAGTTACCAGATGGAAAACATTGGAGAAGAACCACAGGTGGTTGAGGAGATGCCCTCATGACATGGAGAGACGGGAGAGGCTAGCAAGTCTCCAAACATGTATTGGGATGGACTTCAAAGAGCGATATGACAAATAGATGGGTTGATTGAAGAGAATAACAAGCTAAAGGATGAGGTTGAGGAATTGAGAAGTCAAACTAATTATACAGAGGCTAAAGTTGACCAGATGGGGTATGACATCAAAAACCTCTATGCAATGAAAAATGGGGGCATTGAGTGAGTTGGCAAGTTGGAAAAGAACTCTGCCAGGATAAAGGATAAAGTCTTGATTTTGAAGAAGGTTGTTGGGTAGGGTTCATTTGACTACCTTGTTCATGTGAAAACGAAGAAGCCAAAATCGTATGATGGTATGAGGAACATGAAAATACTTGGAAACTTTGTTTGGGATATGGAGCAGTACCTAGATCATTTGGGAGTCACTTACACGGAAGCAAAGATCAAGATTGTTGTGCCATTCTTGACGAAGGATGTGAAGATGTGGTGGAGAAGGTGAGTGGAATAGGTTTCCCTTGCCAACATTGCTGCAGTCACCACATGGGAAATGATGAAAGAGGTAATGATGGCTCTTTTTAGCTCACAAGATGAGACATGGGATGCGAAAACGAAAGTAAAATATATTAAGCATATAAGAAGCATTTAGGCCTATTTTCATGAGTATTCAAGCTTGATGTTGGAGCTTTTGAATATGGCAGAGAAAGACAAGGTGTTCAACTTTGTGATTGGTCTACAACCTTGGGCACGGGATGAAGTGAAGAGGCAAAAGATCTAGACTTTGGAGGAAGCATTCACAGTGCTGACAAACTTCTAAACTACCATGAGGGTAAGGCATAAGGAAAAGAGCAGGGTGAGAAGAAGAAGTCTGAAAAAGGGAAGGAGTTGTCTTCTAAGGAAGATGGATAGAAGACAGGTGAAAAAAGACGTTGATGGTGTGTTGGTTGTGTGATGAAGATCACACGACAAAGCAATGCCCAATGAGACAAAAGGTTACAACATTGGCGCAAGCGAAAGAAAAGGAGAAGGAACAAGCTTCTCACGGTTGTATTGGTGTTATGCAGGTTTTGGGAGCTGTTGCCGTGAAGGAGAGCACCCAAAACATGATTCGAAAAGACACAAGTTGTTGTATGTTGAGATGCACGTTGGTGAGAAATCGTTGTTGGTCTTGTTGGGCATTAGGGATTCTCACAACTTTATGAGGGAGGAAGTTGCTGGGAGGTTGGGGTTGAGGTTCACTCCAACCCAAGCATCGGTCAAGGCAGTAAATTCACAAGGAGATAGAGTCCGTAGAGTTGTAGAAGATGTGCAGGTGAAGATTGGAGGTTGGCAAGGGAAGGTTGACTTCACCACAATTCACTTGGATGATTATGAGGTTGTGTTTGGCATGGAATTTATGAAGCAGTACGAGGCTATGCCTATACCACACTTGGGAAAACTGCTCATGCATGATGGGATGGATGAATCAATAAGTGTTTCTATTGTTGGAGCCATGACAGGTGCGTGCAAGATAACAACGACGAGTTTGGAGGTAGGACAACGCGATGATGAGGTTCATGAGAAATTGGGTCGCACGGAGACCATGCTCATGGAACAAGCGAAATTGATTTCAACATTGTCCGATAGTGTTCTGCGGTTGACAGACAAACTAGAGACAATGGAGACTTGTGCGATGGAGTGCAAGGTTGCTAAGGTAGAGAGAGTTGATGCCCAAACTTCTACTGATCATAGAAGAGATGAGGGCCATGATTCGTATATGAGAAGATTGGAAGAAGACTCGGATAAATGGATTGAAGCATTGGAATAGGACGAGGATAGAGTTGGAGAGGTTGTTATGGACCAGGATGAGACCACAAAGGCAATCAAACATGCACATGAAGATTCTCTCTTGATGAGCTTGATGCAGGAGAGCGACGGTAAGTTGTCTTATCCACCTTTGATGAGATATGTTATGGAAAGATATGGCAGATTCATGTCAAAGGGATCACTGCCTATGGTTAGGAAGGATGGCATTGTGTTTGGGAAAGGGAGCCCACATAACTTCCCCACCCCACTATCTTTCTGAGTTTCTAGAGGAGATGGGCTCACCATCGTTTGCTTAGGATGGTGAGACCTCTTTGAAGGTAGAGTGCTGCTGTAAGGCGCTCCATGATAAGCAGAGTTGGAAGATTTCTAGGAGACTCAAGATGTGATGAAGTGCTAGAGAAACAATTGACAATGACATGAGGATGTGCATTCTCATGGGTTGGATGCGACGGTTGGATTAGCTACCCAGTCTGAGTCATGGGGACTGATAGTGTGTAGAGAAATGTTCGAGTTAAGTTGGAGTATGGCAACAAATGATCACATGAATTGGGGACTTGAGAGATCTTCATATATGAAGTTCTGGTGAAGAGATCATGCAGCAAGAATGAACGTTGGAGCCGGTGACACTTCGTGATAGAGTGGACTTGGCAAAGAAGTTTTCCGGGTGAAGTTGTTGCCAAGGACGACAACTGTTTTAGAGTGGGGGAATATGTTAGATCCTTGGGCTTGAGTGCGCTTGAAGGCATTCCCCAAATTGGTCTCACACATCTAATGACGACTTGACAATGTTGGTGGGGTTGTGTAACCACTTGTGCGACGAGATCACCAAGTTGGGCGCCTCATGATGGTGAGGGTGTTCGTGCGATGTGCTTACTTGGACATGAAGGGAACACAATATATTAGCTGTTTGATTGTTGGATGTGCCATGGAGATCAGTGGACAAATGAGTTGTGTGCTTAGGCACACTCACATGAAGGCATGCACTCGGCGCCGAATGCAAGATTGAATGAGCGTACTGTCGTATGTGGAAATGTGAATCAACAATATTGTGCTTCCTTGAAGATATTGCATTAGTAGGGTATTGAAGTTGTTGTATCTTGATGTGTTATGGGCTATGACTAGTATGTTGAAGGTGTAAGGTTTGGTATTTCTTCAAAACAAAATGACTCGCTTTATTGAATGAAGTTAAGTTATGGTTGCCATAATTGAATTCTATTTTCTAGACAGTCAATGTACCAAATAAGAAGTCGTACATTGATGGAACGAGTTTAAAGTTTGAAGTGCAAAACTTGTTGAACAAAGATTAATTGACTATAAAGACATCTCATTGAAATATCCCTTTTTGCTAAAGAATTGGGATTCTATGTAGATGTAGAAGAATGTTGAACTTGCAAGGAAAATCTAGGATATGAAGATTGGGCACTCCAAGGTTTTAGATAACTAGGGTTAGTATACCCTAGCAAGCAGAAAGGGTTTGGGTTTATGGAATTTTAATAGTCTAAGGTTTGAAGTTAAATACCCTAGCTAGTCATTTGTAAATCTTAAAGGCTTGGAGAAGGAAGCCTAGGGTTTATGGGAAAAACCCTAGGATCGAACATTTCTACTGAAAGAAGAAACCCTAGAAAGGAATGACATCAAGATGATGATGCGGATAAAGCTAATAAAGTTGCCAATGGATGTAAGAGGACTAAAGATCAAGAGGGCGCTGACATTTTCTCAAAAAGATAAGTGATTTTATATATCTCTTATTTGATTATTGTTATTTTTGCTTTTACTAATAGTTAAATCTCTTGTCCTTGAACTCTTTGTTGTAAGTATTCTTCCTCCACCTCCTAAGTGAGGATTGCAGGTACATAATAAAGATTGCCAAGGCTCTAGCAATAGAGTAAAATGATGAAAGAATAAGGTTTGTGACAAGAGAAATTGTATTAAGAGATATCATCCTAGTTGGAATCTAGACTTAGAGGGAGTAGAATGCCTTATGATTGGATGGCATGAAATTCAACGATCACCTCAGCAAGAGGGAAGAAGACTATGAAGGGACACCTTGTCAGGATCATATTTCTTTATGAAAGAAGTGAACTACCTCAAGATGGCGAGGTACATGAAGAAGTCCTACACTTGTTAATAGAAAATAAGCTTTGTACAAGCTGCTTAGAATTGATACCCTTAGATTGATGGATCAAGGTTGATCTTGCATGATTTGCTGACGAAAGCAAAAGGGCTCATGTGTCAAGAA
This sequence comes from Pinus taeda, assembly GCA_000404065.3. Taxonomy (NCBI): domain Eukaryota; kingdom Viridiplantae; phylum Streptophyta; class Pinopsida; order Pinales; family Pinaceae; genus Pinus; species Pinus taeda. Next base: position 29,705 of record APFE030442345.1, on the reverse strand, counting down.
GTTGCATTAATCAGAAGATTTTATCTAGAGGGAGAAGTCAAAGCTTCTCCAAGAAACCTTGCTCAGACTCAAAGGGAGTTGAGCTTAGATTAAGGATCTTGACTAGGTAGTTGATAATACCTATGACAAAAGGGAGCAAATCAGGATTGCTACGACAAACTCTGTTTAAGGAAGAATACCCAGGCAAGATGATGGATCAAGGAAATGAAAGAAGATCAGTTTATAGTTGATTCAAGGAATATAGCCCAACACATGTTGAAGTACCAACATGGTACGATTGGTCATGACAATTAGTTTAGCTACAGGGCAAGGAGCGTTGAAAGCAAAAGAAGTTTGTATATCGCTTTTGAATGAGATTCGATCACATGGATGAGTAGGAAGCAAGTCATCTATTGCACTCAAAGGCCAAGTATGTTGCAGTTTGATAGGTGAGCTATGACACGATATGATTATAGCTCGCAGGACTAGTTGATCAGGTGCAGGTGACAACATGATGAGTCAGGTCACCTTTAGTTCTAGTATCTCTACATCCATAACATGGTACATAAGAGAGCGATAAGGCTTGAGAATATATCCACTGATGAGTAGATAGCTGATGTTTTGACAAAGCCATTGCCCAAGGAAAAGTTCATGTACTTCAGAGAGGCTCGAGAGGCATGGATGGACATTCTTCTAGTAGGGAGGATGGTCTGAGAGGCCCTGAGTGCTCAATAGGTAGGGTTGAGTGAGTGCCTCTCAAAGGAGACATGATCACACAATGAAAGGGTGTAGTGAGGTCTATCAATATATGGACCTAATCACACACCATAGAGGGTGTAGTGAGGTCCTTCACTATCTGGACCTGATCACTAACCAAGGAAGGGTTGAGTGAGATCTTGGACCCGATCACACACCAAGAAGGGTGTAGTGAGGTCCTTTTAGCATCTATATCTGATCACCAACCAGGGAGGGGTTGAGTGAGGTCTTGGCCCAGAGTGCTCACCAGGAAGGGTGAGTGAGTGCTAGCTACTTGAGGTCTCAACATCTTGGCCTAGGGAGAGGCTTTGGGATTTGAGGACTGATTGCTCTAGAGGAATGAGTCCTAATATGCTGATGACAATGCCATGGGTTTGATACCACCCCAGATATGGCCACTAGTAGATTCTGATGGTAGATAATGATGCGGATGTAGGTTAAGAGTGTTGACCTAGATGATGATGCTATTGATGAATCGAATCTTTCCTTAGAGAGATTATGTATACAAAGACCATTTGTACCCTAGCTAAGAGGGAGCGTTGAATTTTGTAGTTATGGTCAGTCTTCATAATATTTTCATTTGTACTTGTAATATTGGAAAATAAATTATATTTTTTGAGGCATGTTCTTCATGCTTGCAAGAAAAAGAAAAATATTTATTTTTGTATTCAAAAGAAAAATATTACAAGGCTCATTAAGAGTCAGAAAATCAAAATTTAAATTTGTATTTTGCCTCCACAAAGACCAAGTCGGCCCGCCTAAGAGACGTGCCCCTTCGTATGGACAAATCACTATAAATAGAGCCTATTCACTCTCCTCCAAGACACAATTCATATCTATTATCTGAGGCAAGTAGTTTTCTGATTTGAGGCATGGAAGCTTGTTTTTCTGAGGCAAAGAGCTTGCTCCTTAAGGTATAAAGAGTTTGAAGTTTGAGGCATTGTATCCATGTGAAAACATGTGGATTTGAGGCACTATATGTTTGTGGAACAATGCAGATATGAGGTGCATACATCTTCTGTGGAATAATGCAGATATATCTCTATTTTGGACGAAAAAGATAAGGAGATCAAAGATGCAGTTCAGAAGCAAAGTACTTGCATTTTGTAGCTACAAAAGAGGCCAAATCTTGTGTGAAGTCTCTAGGTCCAGTACATAGAAATAAGGCATCAGTTTTGAAGCGTATATATGTGATACAAGTGCGAAGGCTCTGAGGATATTAGTGCATAACTGAGGCATCATCTCTATGGAATATGTCCGCGATACAATGCACATTATGAAGTAGAGATAAAGTACGTGCTTCAACCTCTTTTGAAGTTCCTATATCTCTGTTTCATACTGCAAGTTTGAGGCTTGTAGGACAATTTGTGAACTTGTTGCAAAGCTTATGTGAAAATAGTTATGAAGGGCTGACTTGGTCTTTGGTGGTTGGCTAGTTGACTTTGATGTATCTCTTGTTGCATTAATTCTCTAAGGAAAAGGTTGGTTGGGATTTTCCCCATTGATGGTTTTACTAGGGTAATCTCTTATGCTCCTTTTTTGGATTCTTCTTCATGGTTCTTTTGTTATTGTATTGTTGATGTCTTTTGTATAATTTTCTTGATGTAACCATGTTTTAAGAATGCGTAAAAAGATCAGTTAAAACATAATTTTTTTTATCACTATAGAAGATGTTGAGAAATCTAGGGCATTCAAAGTTAAAAGATTTCTTTGCTTGATAATTTCTTGTGATGTACTTTTACTTCTTAGCTTATAGTCTTTTCTTCATTATGTTATTATTCTATTATCTTCATCAAGAAAATTACCAATATGCACAATAAAAGACAAGTGACACAATATGTAGGCTTCTCATCCAGGGCCAAAACCTCTCACCTCTTGAGAGGAAAACCCGATCAAAATTCTTCTTCTAGATCATCAATTGATAAGTACCAAGACCATGACACAGAGCCTTGACTCTAGTATCCTCTCAAGAACCTTGTCACTAACCTTGATGCTTTGCCTCTTCCCTTCTCAACTTTCTACTTGATCTTGAATTGCTGTCCTCAGCTCCTTTTAGAGAAACTCGGTCTCTATACTTTACACTGCTTCTACTTGGCTTCCTCTAGAGAATCTCGGTCTCTAGGCTTTCATTGGTCTCTAGATAAACTCGGTCTCTAGATCTCTGTCACCCAAAATAATTATTCTCTTCACTGCCCCAGAAGAAACCTCCTTCGCTATACCTAGAAGAATCTCTCCTTCACAGATCCCAGAAGAATCCTCCTTCGCTTTCCTAGAAGAATCCTATTTTCACACTGCCCAGAAGAAACCACCTTCTCTCTTCTTTGCACTTCCTTGAATCCTCTTTCTTCGTACTTCTCTTAGACTCCTTCGCACTTCTATTTCCCTTCTACTTCGTGCTTCTGCTTATCGAAGTTAAGTCAAGTTGCTTGATCGAATGCGTGTCTTCAAGTGAGGCCGAGTTAGGCTATATATACACTTCTTCTCATGTCCTTTAGGCCGACTTGAAGAGGATAGATGACAAGTTCTTGGAGGCTACTTTACATAGAAAAGGTTGACCTTTTACAAAGTGTAACATGAATTCATTACATGACAATGACTCTAACATTTTATGATTAGATGACAAATAAATCCTAAAGACTCTCAATGTGAGTCTTGACTCAAAAACAAAATCCCTTGCTTATGAAACCCATGAAGCAAGTCATTATGAAGACTGAACCTAGTTACGGTTTTCAATAGAAGACTATGTAAAAATCAACATTGGGTACAACATTCCACACTTGAGTGTAGGATAGATGCATCTAGGTGTGTTTCTACACACTTGAAGTTTTCATCCCAAGTGCAATTGTGCACACCCTAGCTATTGTGGTGTGGTTGCATCGAGACAATGTAAAAGCCAAAAAGCACAATGGAACTAAACCAACAAAACCCAATGCTTAAGTAAAGAAAGCACTCCGAGAGGTTAGATCAATGAAAAGATTCAAACCATACAAGAATGTGCATCTAAACTCTGTGATACACATTGATTCACCTCATTATTTCTATTGCTAGGATTACCCTTATTGCATTTGGAACATAAGGTATGTAGTATGTATAAAATATGGAGTTGTCACCTTATAGTAATATACAATTTCATAAACTTGAACCTATTATTATTTTGATTCTTAACTGATCTTTTAACTTATGCTCTAGACAATAGGATTGAACTTCCTTGCATCCTTGTCTAGGCCATTTATTTGTACATAATGAAGGGCGTTGACATGCTTGGAGGTGAAATATTTGTGCATACAACATCTTATCAATCTAAAAAAGTGATCTCTATGGATACAAACACACATTTATCCAATTCGACTCTTCAAAATCAAACCTTTTGATTCTGGCTCGAGTATTTCCTCATAGAGAATGCGACACATTTTTGGACAACCAAGACATTAGTTATATTATTTTATTGTGTGAATAAAAGTGAATTATGCATATGGATTACATCCCCCACTGATATTTTATGTTAATTTTGCCAGTGAGCTACAAATATTCACAACTTCAAGTTGAGTTCAAAAGAGGTTTGTCAGTGGGTATTGCGTCCGTTGATTCATAATCTTATGTAGATAATTGTTCTGTGGAGTGGAGAAAAGTTGAAATCAGACTACAATACCATTTTGACTTCCAAAATCCCTACCAAATTTTGAAATTATTTCTAATACGAGAAATGATAAGAAAATGTGTTATTAACTATGTTTTCTTTACCATTATTTTTAAGAAAGATAGGATATTTTAAAATTGTAAAAACTATGCCAAAATGCCAAACTTAATGGATCCCATCATTAATTATTATTTTTATTATATATGAAAAGAGAGGAGGTGACTCTAAGAAAGTACATATATTTATCTTACAACTGATCGACCTGTGTTAGTAAGAGAGGCACTACATTTATGGACAATCCCATTAGCATAAAGGTCATGGTACATTGGAATATTTATGTTTCCGAATTAGACAATTGGTGACCATGTATGTGTTATGTAAAAAATTAGTTAATTTTAGGGTTATTATTTAATTTTAGGTTTAATTAGATGAAAGGGGCACTATCATAAGACAGCCATTTCCCCAAAGGGTCCATGGGCGGTAGATAAAACCCAGGAACCCCATGTAAACAATCATTCAAATCGTGATCATTTAATAAGATAATAATAATATAAATGCTGGTTCATGCAGAAGTCTCTGCACCATCTGGTATCGGAGCCACTGCTGCGCTTACTATCTCAACTACATTCGCTGCTCAATTCACTGTCACTGCATTCCACCACTAAATCCTTGCTCACCCTTCGACGCCATCAATGCCAGCGATTCTGCTGTGTACGCATGTCTCCCTTATTCCGTTCTGCTATCTGTTGGCCGATGCACCTTTTCGCAAACAGCTGTTGAGCCACCGGTTCTTGCCAATCAATTCATCAGGTTAAACAGCCGGATCGACCTCTGATGTGTCACGCTGAAACCGTGGTCAATCCCGTCGTGGTAGTTGCGGTAACTTGGTGTGAGCCGTGGTCTCTTTTCTTAACATCGGGCATTGAACGGATCAACAATCTCCTTTTGCGGTGGACTGCGAAACATTCCCGATGGACGTGCATATTAACCAGCCGTGACTATTTACAGGGATACGACTGTCCGCTTTAAAATTATATAACACACGCCTAAATGTTACATATATAATTATAACGTATATATAT